>JASTWR010000232.1:0-287225 GCA_030770355.1 Harpagoxenus sublaevis
AACTATTTTTTATTTAACCCCCTATGGTGTTTTAGTTAAAAAATTTAAGGTTCTTTTGATCTAAATTTTTTATTATAAACCCCTACTTTTATTGTGTATTCTTGTAGCCTTTGTCACGACGTTTTTAAAACACATAATAAAGTTCTGTTTTGTTAAGAATTTTCTGAGATATTTAAAATTTTGTCATGATATTTATAATACAAAATATGAAATATGAAATATCTCGCAAAGTATTCACTTTTGGATGACTACCTTAATACTTTTATATATAGAATAATCAAAGAAATCGAATAATAATATTAATTTTTTACATTTGTAATTTTTCAAAATTAAGTTTGTATACAAAATGCAATCAAATTTTTTAACATTATAATTTGTTTTTTTTACATCATTCGATTCCTTTCATTATTCTACGCATAAAAGTATTAAGGTAAAGTCATCGAAAAGTAAATACTTTACGAAATATTTCATATTTTATATTAAAAATATAATGACAAAATTTAAAATATCTCAGGAAATTCTTAACAAAAGAGAGGTTTATTATAGTGTTTTTAAAACGTCTCGACAAGGGCTACAAGAATATGCAAAAAAATTATTTTTTATTTAACCCCCTATGGGGTTTTATTTAAAAAATTTAAGGTGCTTTTGATCTAAATTTTTTATATAGAAGCCCTATTTTTTATAGCACATTCTTGTAGCTTTTGTCAAGACGTTTTTAAAACACTATAAGAAAGTTTTCTTTTGTTAAAAATTTACCGAGATAATTCAAATTTTGTCATAATATTTTTAATATAAAATATGAAATATCTTGTAAAGTATTCACTTTTCGATAACTTTACCTTAGCGCTTTTATACATAGCTAAATAATCAAGGAAATCGAATAATAATATTAATTTTTACATTTGTAATTTTTCAAAATTAAGTTTGTACACAAAATGTAATCAAATTTGTTAAAATTAATTTGTCTGTTTTTTTAACATTATTCGATTCCTTTTATTATTCTACGCATAAAAGTATTAAGATAAAATGATCGAAAAGTAAATACTTTACGAAATATTTCATATTTTATATTAAACATATAATGACAAAATTTTAAATATCTCAGAAAATTCTTAACGAAAGAGAGCTTTATTATAGTATTTTAAAAACGTCTCGACAATGGCTACAAGAATATGCAAAAAGACTATTTTTTATTTAACCGCCTATGGTGTTTTATTTAAAAAATTTAAGGTGCTTTTGATCTAAATTTTTTATATAGAAGCCCCTATTTTTATTGTTTATTCTTGTAGCCCTTGTTACAAAGTTTTTTAAACACTATAATAAAGTTCTCTTTTGTTAAGAATTTACTGAGATATTTCAAATTTTGTCATAATATTTTAGGAGGAGGAGGAGGAGTTTTACAGGATGTATTCAGGATATCCTGCGATACTCCTCAAGATATCCTGGACGTACGTAGGATGATTTTAGGACTTCTTATGTTATTTGAGTCTAGTGGACATTTATGAAAAATTTATAATTTATTACGGTACTTAAAACATTCTGAAGCTATTTTTAAGTATTTCACCACAATTAATAAAATCAAATAAAATATTTACAATAACACATGTCCTGGATGTCCTTCGGATTTTCCGAGGATGTCATTGCTATCTGGGAAACAACTAAGTATCCTGAAATATCCCAGGACGTCCTGGACGTATTCAGGACGATCCTGAGGACGTCTTGTGCTGTCTGGGTAAGATCCAACTATGAATGTTGGAGCCGGGCTTAAAGCCTTGTGTCCACGATTCAAGAACTTGGTCGAAGATCTGGGACAAAGATGCAATTGGTTAATTTTTTTTCCGTCCCAGATCTTAGACCAAGTTCTAATTAGATCGTGGACACAAGGCTTTATTATAGGCACTTAAAACTAACATTGAGATAACATCCCTTATAGAAAAGTATTACTAAAGTACTCAGTAATAAATTACTGAGTCTAGTAATTCTTTACTGGCGATTAGTATTTTATTCTTGTATTTCAGTAGTTGAACTACTGGCAAATGAGTAATGTGTAGTAGTATTAGTAGTTCTTCCGGGATCCGAAGTACTTATACAAGTACTTCAGTATTTGCTTATATAGTAAAAAAGTACTGAAGTATTAGAGATTCTAGTAGTTGAGCTTAGACGTGAAGTACTGATAGAATGAGTAAGTAGTTTTCCTATAGTAATTCATTACTTGGTCTAGTACTTAAGTACTGGTATAGATGAGATTCAACACTGGGGCGGCAAACGCCTGAAGTACTGAATTCATATAATTCATTGTCCTTAAGGATCGACAGGAGTCATTTATTACTAGAATCGTAAAATCCGTATTATGGCATAAATTATTCACTTACAATAATGATTTAAAAAAACATTTATTTAAAATTTATTCAACATTAATTTAATATTTGTGTTATATTGATTAATTATATTTTTAATAATGATTTTAAAAAACATTTATTTAACATTTATTTAACATTAATTTAATATTTATTTTATATTAATTATTTATTTGCAATAATAATTTTAAAAAACATGTATTTAACATTTATTAAACATTTGATATTTATTTATATAAATTATTTATTTAAAATAATGATTTTAAAAAACATTTATTTAACATTTATTTGGCAATAATATAATATTTATGTAATATTGATTATTTATTTGTAATAATAATTTGGAAAAACATTTATTTAACATTCATTTGACATTAATTTAATATTTATTTTATATTAATTATTCATTTGCAATAATAATTTTAAAAAACGTATTTAACATTTATTACACATTATTTGATATTTATTTTACATAAATTATTTATTTACAATAATAATTTTTAAAAAATTATTTAACAATTATTCGGCAATAATATAATATTTATGTAATATTGATTATTTATTTGTAATAATAATTTGAAAAAACATTTATTTAACATTTATTTGACATTAATTTAATATTTATTTTATATTAATTATTTATTTGCAATAATGATTTAAAGAAAACGTATATTTAACATTTATTTGACATTAATTTAATATTTATTTTCCAATAATCAAGAGACACGGTAGTGTCTCGCGCCAAGTACGCGCGGAGCGAGACAGCCGTGGCTCTATATACGCGACGCGACGAGTTGCGAGTACCCGAGATTTTGAGATCTCAATAACCAGCGAACGGATCGAGTTCTAACTAGGCTTGGGGATCCTGAAGTGACAGGCAAACTCCAACGTGACAGCGCCACGATCTAGCACGGAACTAAAAATAATCGATAATTTCGATCGTTTACTATGTTTTCTGTGTTACCGTGCTATACCTGTCCTTGTCTAACGGATACCTATACGATATATCTGTCCTTGTCAGATTGCAGGCAGCGCCATCTCTGACAAGATCCGGACACTACTGTTTCATGCAACAGTGCTCTTCTTGTCATTCTGCTTGTGTATTTGCATTTGTAAAATTTGGGCGGATAAATCTTTTTTTCTACGCTTTGAATCTTAGTTCTACTTGCATGATATTGTTCCTACATGTTGTCCCTAGGGCGCTCTAGGACTCTTTTGCATGAATTAACTGTACAATTTTTGTAATCATCGATTATTGTCGTTAGGTGACAGCTGTACGTGCCAAAAATAAGTGAGATTTTTAACTTTTTTTCGATTTTGATAAAAACTCGTCTGGAGCGCCCTTCATTTTTATGCGTACTTTAATTGTGTAAAAGAGTTTTTCGATTCTGTAAAGCCAATTCAAAGATTTATCCGCCTAAAAAAAAAGGGTACAACAGTTCTACAGACGACTTCAGGATCCCCTTAATGGATAGTTGGGCCTAAATTTATATAAGAAAAGTGTTTTTATTATTCCGCTACGTGCCCTACGAGCGGAGATATTACGATGCATAGGATAAAGTGTGAAATTTACAATTAAGATACGTCGACGTCGTTCTCCGTTTGCTGTGATCGCCACGGCGCGGCGGCGCTGCTGAGGGGTCTGATTCTCTTGTGGCGTTCATACACCCTTGCCGTTATGCGGCGCTCTAGTCTCTACGCGTAAGATCAAGATGCGTTAGTTCGATCGATCGATCACATGTGAGGTGACAGGAGTAAACATAACCGTAAAGTGGCTCATACACGTCGCGAGTCCGGTTCGGCTCGGTTTTTACTCGTTTGTGGGTGGGATGTCACGGGCCGGGTTCGGCGTCCGACGAGCTAAATTTCGAGATTATTCGGGACTGTGTGTGTAGTGAAAAACGTTCAAGTCTCATTAAGGCTATTCTACAATTGCGTAAGCGTAGAGTTGTAGGAGTAGGAGTAGTAGTAGTCGTGAATTTTTACAATGGATCAATCTACAATAGAGTAAAGATACGTTGTAAACTTGATTACAGCAACCTGCAATCAGAGTGCAGTTTTGTGTCTCGAAACTTAGAGCAGTACTTTCTTCGTGTTCCATGATGAAAACGATGAAAACCAAAAACACACTACAATAAAAAGAATAATTTCCAACTTGAGATCTTGAGAGCTGTTTTCACGTGTATTTCGACACAGCACTCTGATTGGTTGGCTCTTACGTTCACATCTGTTGTGAGTCGTGAAAGATGAAGTTCAACCATCTTCCACAACACGCTCTACAACCGGAAGTACCGCTTTACAACCACGCCTACAACACTCTTACAACTACTTACGACCACGCTTACGCAATTGTAGAATAGCCTTTTTACATGTACGAGTTTGACTCGCGAATCAAGCTCGCCGAGCGGGCCGCTTTAGACGTCCGCGTCCGCGTCGTCGAGAAATATTCCGTCCGCGTCGTCGCGTCCGAACACTCCGAACGAAGTGCAGTGCTGGAGTGACAGAGTTCGCGCCTTGCGGATGGCTGGTTCCTGGGATACACCCTGTGCGAGGGTCGCGAGGTTATATCTATCGTACGTATTGCTCTTTCTCGCGGTCACGCTCGCGTTCCCCGCTTGCGTTCTCTCTCTCTCTCTCTCTCTCTTTTTCTCTAATAATGACTATCAAATATATCTGATAAAATTAAATCTAAATATTTTTTGTATTATAACACAAAAATTATATCTGACAGTGACATCCTTAATTAAATGTGCAGTGTAGTTTGTATTATAAATTATTAATTGCCTTATTTTGTTAACTTTACTATTGGGACCGTGCGTAGAGACTAGTGCTGCCGCCGATATCGCACATTTTGCTGGACTAGCTGTCAAATATTCGAGTTACGTAACCGTCATAACCTCTGTCGTTAAGTAACTTGAATTAATTTCACTGATGAAAAAATTGTCATTATATTACAAAACAGTTAAAATAGATTTTTTGCTAAAATTAACTGAGTTTTGATGTAAATGGAAAGCTATACGAATAATCTGTCAGTCCAGCGAGTCCATCAAATAATGCAAATTCTGGCCACCATGGGCGCTCTAAGTCCTACTTTTCCGCTATAGTATACCAGCGCACGGTCCCAATACATATATTATCTACTCTGCCAATAGCATCGTACATGCCAAATTCTGTATCAAATCTGTTTTTCTTTCGACAAAATTTATTTATAGCAAACACTGCATAATGTGCTCTCGACAAATTTGACTTTGCCTAATATATTCATATTTTGTGTCTTAATTTTTTTAATGATTTATAAAATTATACAAACTACACTGCACATTTACGGATGTCAAACTCTCAGATATAATTCTTGTAAGTTATAATACAAAAAATATTTACATTTGATTTTATCAGACATAAATGTCGATGTCGATAGACATTATGGCGTTTGATGTATCTATAACAAAAAGAGGTGATATCCGTACAAAATTACCTTTTACAAAAAGGTAAAAAAAAGACGCCAAGCACGCGTGGTGTACCTTGAAGAAATCTAAGTAGTTATCTTTGTACCTCGAAAAAATCCAAGTAATATCTTTACCTTAAAAAAACCAAAGTAATATATTTACCTTGAAAAAATCAAAGTAATATATTTATTACAAAAAAAAAGAAATGATATCTTTAAATTATGCGCCAATTAAATACAATTATATCGAAAAATAACTATTGTTCTTTTAAAAAATGTATTCCCATTAAAATGAAAAAATTAATATAAAATGTGAAAAATTTTAGTGAAAAAAACTTGGCGCTGCTAAACATAATAATATATATTAATGAAACAATTTCTATAAATGGAAAAAGTACTTTAAATTAATGCGTGAAAGTCTCTACATTCACATTGTAATTATTAATTATTTTAAATTAGTTATTTATTGCTTTTAAATATTTTAAAATTTGGCAACGCCAAGTTTTTTTCACTAAAATTTTTCACATTTTATATCAATTTTTTCATTTTAATGGGAATACATTTTTTAAAAGAACAATAGTTATTTTTCGATATAATATATATTTAATTGGCGCATAATTTAAAGATATCATTTATTTTTTTTGTAATAAATATATTACTTCGATTTTTTCAAGGTAAATATATTACTTTGGTTTTTTTAAGGTAAAGATATTACTTGGATTTTTTCAAGGTACAAAGATAACTGCTTCGATTTTTTCAAGGTACACCACGCGTGCTTGGCGTCTTTTTTACCTTTTATTTATTTACTATAATAATTTTAAAAAACATTTATTTAATATTAATATTTACTTAAAATATTATTTAACAATAACTATTTAATTATTAGAAATCATCATTTTTCTGTTATTGTTTTGCTCTATAAATTATGTGGCGATATAGGGGCCTACGGTTATGACATGTAGACAATATATAACACTTACATTAAATTAAGAAGTAGTCTACCACGTAAGGCAGTTGGCTCACGATCCAGAGGTCCCGAGTTCGAATCCCACTAAGGTAAGTGTGTTTTTTTAAGACATTTAATCAGTTACAAATACTTATTTTCAGATGGAATCATCATAGGCTGCATCTTAAGAAACAAATTTAGTTAAAAAATAGTAATAAAATTTCGAAATAAGGTAAATATGCATATTAGGTCAAACCTCACCGATGACCGTGACCTTGACATATGCTGTCAAGGTCACCCTTCTGAGTGACCTTCAGAAGGTTTTAGCTGGCGGTCATTGTTTATTAAAAAGTTATAAACAAAAAAATTTTTTTAATATAGCAGTTATTTTGAGTGTTGAAAGGCATAAACAACCTTGACCTTGACATATGTTGTCAAGGTCACCCTTCTGAGTGACCTTCAGAAAGTTTTAGCTGGCGGTCATTGTTCATTAAAAAGTTATAAACAAAAAAAATTTGGTGGGAAAAATTATTTAAAGCAGTAAATTGTTGGTATATTGAAAGGAAAGTTATTTAAAGCAGAGAATAGAGAAGTATGTGCTTCAACTTACAAAGCACATACTTGTAAAGCGCGTCACTACCTATAGGTTAGTGGCGCGCTTTACAAGTGTGTGCTTTGTATGTGCTTCAACTTACAAAGAAGATACTTGTAAAGCGCGTCACTAACCTATAGGTTTTGTCAATAACCAACTATTATCTGCTTTAACAAAGCTTTAACCTGCTTTTGCCATGATTAAAGCAGAGAATACTTGTATTTACACTTTCTAATACATAAAATTGTGTATATACTTTTCAATATACCAACAATTCACTGCTTTAAATAATTTTCCCTACCAAATTTTTTTTGTTTATAACTTTTTAATAAACAATGACCGCCAGCTAAAACCTTCTGTAGGTCACTCAGGAGGGTGACCTTGACAACATATGTCAAGGTCAAAGTCGTTTATGCCTTTCAATACTCAAAATAACTGCTATATTTTCAATTTTCTTTTTGTTAATAACTTTTTAACGAACAATGACCGCCGGCTAAAACCTTCTGTAGGTCACTCAGGAGGGTGACCTTGACAACATATGTCAAGGTCAAGGTCATCGGTGAGGTTTGACCTAATATGCATATTTACCCGAAATAAATATAATTTTTTTTTATTTTGGGTGAATGTCGGAAATAGGTATGTGTCTGCCGTAGCTAAATAAGTGTCTGCCGTAGTTAAATTTTTGTGACCCTTACCTAACTTTACCACTAAAATTTAGCTACCGCACACAAATTCTTGCTGCCGTAGCTAATCCTTTCTTTCCGTGTAGTTCTGTGTAATAAATTATACTCCCAGTAATCCAGTACTGCCCAGTATTTCTGAAGTACTGGCCAAAATAATACTGCCAGTATTTACAGTAATTTGTTACTGATTGTGAGTACTTCAGTAATACTTTTCTATGAGGGATGTCAATAAGACGTCGGAAAGACGTCGAAATCTTAGATCGATTAGACATCTAAATATGGACCGTTTTTAGGTCTATATAGATCTTAATTTAGATTAGACGTAGATGGTAGATAGATGTTAGCTCTAGACGTCTATTTGACATCGGATCGACGTGACTATTCTGGCTGGGACGTGCGTAAGAAATTATCTTGATTAAGGAAGGGAGAATTCATTACTCGAGAAAAGTAAAGCTAATCACGACCGTGTCGTCAGACCAATGACTATTTTTAATGACCTTATCGTTTAAATTTAACGTGTTAATCCAACAATTATAATTCCAGTGCAAAAGATACATAGGTACATTTATGTATTTTTACTATTTGCTAACTGACTTTATTTTGGTTACGTATAAATGAACCGACGGACTACATAAATGCATATATTAAGTAAGAAATAGCAGATTAGCGTGTAAGTAAATGGACTCTAGTGAAAAAGAAGAACAGCCTCCTCCGCGTTACGGAGCGACATGTGCGCGACTGTGCACGTGTTTATTGCACATGTTAATAGTTTAAAAAAATATATGAAATATTTTTACTGTGATGATAATAATGTTTATACGATGATCAAATAACTATGACTTGTGTTATAATAATTGTAATGTTAATTACCCAACGTTTTATAACAAATTTAAGAAAAAAAGAGCGATGGAAGGGGCAACGTCCTCCTCCGTGTATACGTAAGCTAAGTCAACGTTCCGTTTATTTAACATTTTGTTTTCTTCTTATCTCTTTATTCGTCAACCACCATCAGTACGACCGATGAATCTGCATACATGGTGCTACTATTTACATCACGCTTTATCGTCTATCTACTCTTTAATAAGACTGCTCAGTGGCGCGAGGTAATTCACCTCATCCCGCCCTTTATCAATCTGCCATTCGCATCTCATGTATTCTTTATCATAGGGAACTCCATATAACATATAATGAAATACTTTTTAAAACTGCCAATTAATAATGCCATATAAGCAATGTATTTCCTTCGCTTAATTTGTATAAAAGAGATAGAAGAATCAAGGAACAATCCATTACGCGTCTAAGGTTTTTTACTCATTGTCACTTCCATTTAGAATACTTTTCATTAATGGATATTGTATAGCGGCAGCTTATTTGGGTGAGGTATACATGTTCTTTTATACACGTAGAATTTTGTTGAGAAATTCGATTTTATGTTCCTGTTCTGTAAAGGATGCCAGCTATCCTGCTCGTGTTTGGTAGGATATATTAGCGAATCATATTAATATAATAATGCTAAACAGGGTGATTTTTATGTTGACCAAGAGTAAAAGCATCGTCTCTCGTCTTTGTATAAGTTAAAATCGGCTGTGCTTCTACTTTCTGAAATTTTAGAGAATCATACATTAACGTTCGAATAGTAAAATTTTTTAATAATTTTATATTAAAATCATATAAAAGAAGATAAGGAGAATATAATTTATTCCCCTGGTTGCAACAAATTCGATAAAAACGATAAGCGATATAAAATTTCAGTGAGTAACGTGAAGCATGGATAAATATTATACATAAACACATTTAGATTAGTATTATTTAAAAAAAGAAACGATGAAGCACATTGGTCAAAGACTGTAAAGTAGAAGATATGGATGTGACAGCGGATTTTTTATAAATAGTATATGAATCATTTAGTGATCTTACAAAAATCGCAAAAAACCATTTTTTTTTAATTTCCCAACTGATAAATTAATAACATAATAAGTGATTATTATATTCGTATTAATTTTTTTTTATAGTTACACAGTACAGAATTGATTGAAAGCATACAAAAATGGTTTGTACATATAATTTTTCAGTAAATTATATTTATTGCTTCAGGCCTACTGTACAAACTTATCTTAAGTCTGGACTCGTGAATATATATGTGAGGAAGCAACACATTGAAACGACTCTCGTTGAATTTTGAATCTTGTTTTAATATCAAATAAAGAAATCAATCGGCAGAAGTAATCAAAAGAATACCAGTATACACCGCAAGGGCAAGGGAAACTGCCGAAAAACCTTGCCAGTATTCTTTACAAAATTATACATATCGAATATATGAACATCAATCATAAGAAAACATGTAAATAGAATATAAATCATAAATGGCAGTATAAATCAGAATCAGTACATATAAATATATCCGCGCTCTAAGCGGCGTTATCGGTTATACATAACATATTGAAATTCAATCATAAACATTAGAATCATAAACGCAATATACATAATATAAACCATATAATCAGAGAATAAACCAATCTTGAAAGAAACTTAGTGGACTGTAACTTCATAAATCAACTGAATGAATATATACTAATTTTAATGACTGTTGTAATAGAATCATAAACTCTCGCAATAATACTACAACTTATTTTGAATACGAATTGTACTTGAAATCACATCTCAATGAAGAAATCACAGCTCGTGTCGTTAGTCTCATCGACAGATTAGAACTTGTCAATTTTACAATATCTCGAAAGCAATAACGCTGTTCCGTTAAGAAATACAGCAACGGTTGGTTATACCAACACGTTCTCAAGTCAAAGATTGATCCGATTCTCAAACACAGAAATGCCGCAATGAATACAAAAGAAATATGATATATACCTTGCAAGGTCGCATACGCAGTGATCGAGCGCTCGATTGTGAACAAAGGAAAGAAAGAGATAGAATATACTATCACTCTCGTTTCGACACGTAACAAAGAAAAGAAAGGAAAGTCATGAACGTTCATCTCAAGATGTGCGTAACTAGCACAGCGATACGCATAGGTATCTCGTCAGTGAATTACACGTTTACACGTGTCTCGCTCCTTGCTCGGTTACGAAGCACTTCTAGGCTTCGTAGAAAGAAATGAGAGACAGATCTCATGTATGAATTCTCTCGGTGCCTACTAGAGAGGACACCGAGATACCGCTCGTAAGAATAGAATATCCGTCCTCGGGTATACCGGGAGGATCGTCTCGATAAGATGGCGACGGCGTTACGCCGTCCCACCTCTCAATCTCGAAGTCAGTCGGTCCCATCCAAGTCCGTAATTTCCTCGATTCCTCTGGATCGGAAGATTGGCTAGACGGTGTGTCTGTGGTAATCTGTTTCGCACTCGCAACGAGAAATATGACTCGACTGTTACACAAAGATTCTCAGGAATCGACACGCGTACGTCGTCACTGTTCGACGACCGTAACCGGAATAGGGAAATCGTTCCTCCTTTTCGGTATGAACACTCCGAGTTCACCCGCTCCGACTTGTCTAATTTCAAGCGTAGCGAGCCAGGAAGTGGCGCCGCCCGCCTTCCGTGGTGCGTTCACGAGAGCCATCCGATTCGAGCTATGATTTCTGCCTTACCGCCTTTCGGTCGGTAACTCATTCGAATAATACAACCTTTTCTGAACACCTACTTACTCGCGAGTTATGTTCTCGAAAAATTAAGAGAGTGGGGAATAAATAATTTTATCAAATTATTTATTGCTTGTTATTTAAACAGTTTGAGTGTACAACTTTTAAAACCACAGATTATGAAAAAAAAAAACATGGGAAACATGGGTACAATTTATAAATTCGCCATAACATCTAGCCCTGCTAATAGAATACATATCGATATCATGAAATCTTTTAAGAAAATGAGGAACTTGACTTGTTATTATTGTAAGGCTATAATTAATTTGTACAAGATCAACCTATTGTAATAAAGAAACCAATCTTGCCTACAATAAGTTATACCCATTTATTCGCAATTATCGATATTCTTATTGAATAATAAAACGGATAATTTGTTGTTATTTTATGCGATATCTTGGAACATTCAATCTTTTTCTATGATATGGAAGCACAGAAAAAATATTATACATATATGTATAGATATAAAAGAGAATATTCTTTTATTTCTAACTCATAGAACAATATTGATTCTCCATATCGATAATCCATTTCTCTATTATCTTAATATTTTTGCAATGCTAAGGTAAGTAATTCGTTCATTGGCGTCAATAATATGCGTGGATCTTCAATTAGACCAGCTCCGACCATGGCACCAGTAAATAACTACAATAGTAAATAATTTGTGATAAAATATTTAAAAGACGAACATCAAAGCATTCGAATATTTTTTTTATTACAACGTACCTGTTGTATTAGGCGATCAGCTAATTCGGTATCCGTAGTTGTTAGTTTGCATAACTTTTTGATGAGAGGATGATTTGGATTTATCTCAAAGCGCGGTTGAAGCATGGAATATCGCATCTCTTCATTCATTTGATGGCTCTGCATGCGGATAAAATGCCTCGCACTCGCCATATCCTGAACGGTTACAACGCAAGGATGTGACTCTAAACGGTTCGTCATTTTAACGTCGTACGCTTTCTTGTCGAGAATCTTCTTCATGTAGTTTACAAGATTATCCAGTTCATCCCTATTTATAATACCTGTATGAAAGATACGACACTACAGTTACTTTTGATGTCCTAATTAAAAAATTTACACAAATGTGTGAGATATTTATTATATATACACCTAAATTCTCTGGCTTATTTGCTTCCGTATCATCCCGCATTTCTTTCTCCACAGACGTCAAAAAGTTAGATTTATACTGTCTCAAATGCATTAATACTAATTCATCATATGGTTCATAGCAGAAAAGGACTTCAATATTTCGTTTCTTTAAAGATTCATAATACGGTGATTGCTCAGCTAGAGTTCGGCTGTAACATAAATTATGACTTTTGCAGATCATTAATTAACATTAGCACAAGTTATTCAGATTATATTTCACTGTACCTCGGCGCTGACAAATAATATACATCTTTTTGATCTTTCGCTATACGGCTGCAATATTGCGGCAGGCTGACTAATTCCCCCGGAGCAGCAGCAGAAGATTCAAATCGCAGAAGTTTGCCTATATCTTCCTACAATAAAATACGAAATTAATGAATCAATATCTTTTTGTATTAACATCAATAAAATTTTATATTAACAGCAATAAATTATAATATATTTGATATTTTAATTAATGAATCGATATATTTTATAGACACTTATATGGAATGTAATTAATTACCTTTTCAGATTGATCATTACTAGTTATAATGCCCTCTTTTAAAAACAAACCATAGGCCTTGTAAAATTCATTATAGTCTTCCGGTTGCTTCGTAGATCGCTCGTTTAGGAATTTTAATATACGTGCAGTCAACACGTTTCGTAATTTTCTATAAAAATATACGAGCGTTTTTATATCGTGTACAGTAATAAACAATACAAATATCAAATATTCTTACCCAATCAATGTACTATTTTGTAGTAGTTCGCGGCTTAAATTCAATGGTATGTCTTCTGAATCTACTACGCCTTTAATGAAACGTAACCATTTTGGTAAGATATTCTCCGCTTTGCTCTTAATTAGAATCTTCCGGTTGTAGAGCGATACGCCACTGGTAGTATCTCTCGCCAGATCGAACAATCCGGGCTTTTCCTCTGGGAAATATAACAGAGCCTTGATACTCAATGGCACGTCCGTCGAATAGTGTAGTACAAATCTCGGTGAATCAATACAATTTCCTACGAATCGATAAAATTCTGCATGTTGCAGCGGCGTGACATCTTTCGGGTCAAACATCCACAATGGCTGTAAAGGAAAATATATATATTTTTAAATTATAATAGATTATAAAACTGGAGATAGGACGGATGTGTGAGAAAACTATAATTGATGATACCTGAATCGTATTAGTCCTCTTTCCATTCACAAAAATAGGACTGCCAACGAAATTACTGTACTTGTTGATAATACCTGAATGAATGAATTATATTTTATTAAATTATATATAAAACAATATAAATGTGCATTCTTATTGCTAATGTACTTACGATTAATGGTATTCTCGTCACTGAATTCTCGGCTATCTGGTTTCAGGTGTATAACAATTTTTGTGCCTGGCTGCACCCCGTCCGAATTTGAAATCTCAAATGTACCTGACCTAAGTATGAAGATATTATTTATTACACACTGGTACTAACAATGATATCATTAATGATATGGAGAAAAATATTCTTTCTCATTGCTTACCCATCTGAAGTCCAACAAAGACCTTCTGCGTCTCTCGCAAAAGACTTTGTAAATACTTCTACTTTATCAGCAACCATGAAGGCACTATAAAATCCAACCCCAAACTGTCCAATAATTTTAGAAGTATCACTGGAGTTTTGTTCTTCTTTTAATTTTTCTAGAAATGCCTATAAAATACATGTATATGTATAGAGAAATGTTATATGTATATGTATATCACAATCGTATCTTATTTTCAATTATGCTTTAGAATATCTAAAACTGTAATTTTTATTCTCAGTAAAATATGAAACGTACTCACGCATATACATATTTTATGAAATAAAAAAATAAAAATATGCAAGTTCAATGCCTTATACTTGCCTTAGAACCAGATCGAGCTATAGTTCCCAAATTGGCTATCAATTCTTCTCTAGTCATTCCCACGCCGGTATCTTGGATTGTTAGAGTACGACTCTGTTTGTCAGTGCCAATATGTATCTCCAGACTTCTGTCGCCAGCTGCTTGTGCAACTTTGTTGTCGCTCAGACGTAGGTATCGTAATTTCTCCAATGCATCGCTAGCATTTGAAACAAGCTCGCGTACAAATACCTAGAAGATAAATTAATCAATATAATCACTGTTTAAACTATTTCCCCCCAAAAAAAGAATTATATTAATTACCTCCTTATCTGAATATAAAGACTTTGCAACAATTTGCAATAACATTTGCGTCTCTGACTGAAATTCATGCTTGACACTGTCACCTGCACATGATAAAGTATTTCACGAGGTATTTCACATCTGTTATACTTTTCTAGAAAATACTTTCCGATATGATTATTTTATAATTACAGCTGAATATATTACCTATAGGTTTCTCCGTGTCTTTTATAATATTATGGTACTCTGTAGTTTGAACTTCTGGTTGAGACGACCAATGTCGTGCATGATTGTAGATAACTATAATAATTAAAATTGAAAATATTTAGATATTTCTTAATATCGGTAGAATATACACTTCAGAAAATGCGTTAAACAAAAAAAAACAGGTTTACAGAAAAGTTATAAAACAAAACGTGCAATATATAAAAGTAAAATATTTGGACATGATAAAACTAGAGGTCTAACAAACCTGGTAGTCGTTGGCATTGCGACTGAACTAATTTCTCTTGCAAATTCCTATTTAACGATCTCGAAAGAGATCTTCCTAATTTAATAGCATGCTTAATTCTGAAGGCAGCAGCCATTTTCAAGTATATACATATACGCTAATAATCATATGAATCACGGTCGTATGCACGACCGTGATATGAACGCCTCACACAAGTCAAAGGACAAAGAGGATTAGATAGAGTGGAAGCGAAGCGTACACGACTTTTGGAGGCCTCTACTGGACTGGAACCGGTACTATGAATGTCGCGAAGTTTTTCGATTTTGGAATCGAGTGTCATTTTATAAAAAGAAGAAGAAGAAGAAGGAGAAATGAAGCTTTATTTGGTTAAATTGTTTTATAAATAAAGTTTCTTTAAAAAAAAACAAATTTTTAAAAATGGGAGTGCGATGCCACGTAAAGGGTTGTCACAGAACATCAAGAATAGACAAGGGCCACTCTTTCTTCCGTCTGACACCAAAAGATCCTGCTATGTAAGTGCTCAAATGCTCTCATAAAGTGACAAAAAAAAATAAAAATAAAATAATAATAATTATTAGTATTATTAAAAATTATTTATTTTGATATAAACAAATCTACTAGAGCTTCTGCGATTTCTTATATTTTTGGGGGTAATTTATATTTTTGCAGTCGATATATATACACGCTTCAATTAGGTGGTATTCTAATAAATAAAAATAATATTGACATGCTTCCAATAGCCATTAAAATATTTTGTTTGCATTTTAATTTTTACATTTCAATACAATTGTTTTGTAGATGTCAAAAGTGGAGAGAGTTTACCCAATCAACATAGAATTCTAGTCATTTACGAATTTGTCATGCTGATCACTTTGAGAAGAAATTTATTTATAAAACCTATATTGAGCAATGTGCAGAACATCGAAAAAGAACATCAAAATTCCACTGAAGGTATTCCCATAATTTAATTCTGTGAAATCGGAAAATTGTGCAAATCAATATATTATCACATATGTGTACAAAATTTCAGCGGAACAGCTGATTTCAGTTACCGAAAGCTGTTGTCTTGACTCTCCGACTCCGACTTCGATAGATTCCGATGAACGAGTCATCCATACCTACACCGACGAAAACGTTCAAATTTTAGTGTCAGGTAAGAACATGATAGCAATTGTGGTAGCATTGGTAGCATTATATATTATTCATTAAGGTTCCTGGGTATATGTATACTCGCCATCCAAATATTTTTTTATTGGAAAATGGCACGCAAGAATTCTCAGCGTGTCATGTCTCGCCTTTGATGTCATGACCTAACATGGCCGCGGCGAGTACCCAGGAGTCTTTTAAGTAATTAATTTATTCGTAACTTTAATGATTATAAATAAACGTATTATTTTTGTTTACGTTTATTGATATAATAATTATATGAATTGTCATATGCAAGTAATAATCGTAACCAGAAATGCTATTTTAATAAATAAATGTTTACACCATTTGCATATTAACATTCTCTTTTGAATTTTCCTCCTAATATATTTCATATTCCTTTTATTCCTTTAAAGACCTCACATTTCTTTTATTCCTTTTAAAATCAAGACACCTTAGAAACTCCAACGTCAAATACGCCTTCAGTGTCTTCTCTGCCCGAAACACATTATGTTCCTGATGCGTTTACGTTTCCGACGAATCATACAACTGCGGATCCAGAATCCACTTCAACTTTAAATGGAGTATGTGATATTCAAGTTAACCGTGAGATTTTAGCCAAGGAAAAGCTGTCAAAATGTTCCGCGATTATTGATAAGCAAAAGAAAATTATAGCTGTATTGCGCAGTAGAATTAATCGCCTTAAAAACAGTAGAAAAAAAATCTATAAAAGCTATCAAGAATAGGATAATAATAGAATCTTTAATTAAGAGATCTCAACCATTTCTGTCGAAAGAGGCTCATGCTCTATTTGCAACTCAGTTAAAGTTGGCAAATATAAGGAAATTTCAAAGGAGATACGACGATACTGTAAAATATATCGCACTATCAATTTGCTACCTTTCGCCAAAGGCATATCGATACTTGAAAAAAATCCTATATTTGCCAACTGAATGAACTCTTAGGGAATATTAGAAAAGATGCCCTGTTAATCCAGGTTTTAACGAGCAGATTTTGTCCTTGATTCAGGAGTCATTTAAAAATGCTCCTGTTTTAAATAAAGTTGTCTCAGTATTGTTTGACGAGATTAGTCTCAATCCTGAAATGCATTATGATAAAGCAGCAGATGAATTCAAAGGGGTTGTGGACGACGGAGTCACGCGCGAGCCAGTTGAGGCGAGAACTGCCTTAGTTGCAATGATTACGTGGCCTAATATTAGATTAAAACAAACCGTGGGATATTGGTTTTTAGGTCAGAAGGGAAGTACAGAAAAAACCCAAAAAATTGTGTATGATACAATTAAAAGAATTAATGAAACCGGCTTATTTAATTGTTAAATCCATTATTTGCGATCAAGGCCCAAAAAACTTGGGGTTATTAAAAAAGTTTGACGTTACCCCTGAAAAACCTTTCTTTTATATGCCCGATAATTCTCACAAAATTTTCTTTTTGTTTGACACACCTCATTTGATTAAATCAATTCAAAATAATTTGCACAAACATAAGTACATGAAATATCGCAATGGATTAGTGAGCTGGTACGACATTAAGACGGCTTATAATTTAACCAGCGAATGTCCTTTGAATCTTTTACCTAAAATAACAAATCAGCATTTTAAACTGACTCATTTTTCAAAAATGAAAGTATCGTACGCAACATAGGTATTTTCCAATTCCATGTATACAGCCCTTCTTGTTTACAAAACCATGTTTCCCAAAAAATTTCAAAAAGACAGTGACATGACAGCAACATTTTTAACTGACATAAACAAACTTTTCGACTCATTAAATTCCACTTTGGCCAAAAAAAGCCTTCCTCATAAATTGAATTATGCAATTTCATTGGGCTCTGAACATGCAAATTTTCTGAGCGAAATGTATGATGTGCTTGCGAATTGCAAATTTTTGAATACTTCTCGACCACCGTGTATACGAGGATTTATGCTAACAATAAATGGTGTTTTGAAATTAGCTAAAGACCTTTGTGAAAATTATGGAGTCGGAGTATTATTGCGAACTCGGCGCCTTAATCAGGATCCGTTAGAAAATTTTTTTGCAAAAATCAGGGAACAAAATAGTTGCTGTATCAATCCATCTCCTAAACAATTTGAATTTGGCTTGCGTCATTTAATGATATCACAAATGACAAGAGTTACAAAAGCCTCAAATTGCGAAATAGATGATAACAACCTCTTTGCTAAATTGAGTAATATGCTATTGTCAGAAAAACTTAAAAAAACGTCATCAGCACCGTCTAAAACATTAATTACACTTTTGGACAATGACGAAAATTTTATTTCAATTTTTTCTGATTCTAGGTCATTCACGGAATCAAATGCGATATATAATGTGAGTGGATATTTATCGAAGAAATTCTTTAAATTTCATAAATGTGATGCATGCGAACAAATTATATTACTCAACTCTGATAACGTTACATACTCTGATGAAAAATTATTTACTTCTTTTAAAAATAGCGATTCAAACAAATTCAATTTTGTATCTGAGACAACTTATTGTTAGACAAATATAGTGGTCTGTAACATTTTTAGCTTTACATCTTGTACAGACTGTTTATAAGATATACTGTTTATATAAGATGCGTAATACTACAAAAAGGCATAATATCCGTACAAAATTACCTTTTTTAAAAAGGTAAAAAAAAGACGCCAAGCACGCGTAGTGTACCTTGAAAAAATCGAAATAATATATTTGTACCTCGAAAAAGCCTAAGTAACAAGTGGTACACGTAGTTATCTTTGTACCTCGAAAAAACTTAAGTAACGGGTGGTATACGTAATACCTTTGTACCTTGAAAAATAAGATATACTGTTCATATAAGGCGTAATATTACAAAAAGGCATAATATCCGTACAAAATTACCTTTTACAAAAACATACAAAAAAAGACGCCAAGCACGCGTGGTGTACCTCGAAAAAATCGAAGTAATATATTTGTATCTCGAAAAAATCCAAGTAATATTTTTACCTCGAAAAAATCGAAGTAATATATTTGTACCTCAAAAAAATCCAAGTAATATCTTTACCTCGAAAAAATCGAAGTAATATATATCGGAAAAACTGAAGTAACGGGTGGTATACGTAATATCTTTGTACCTTGAAAAATAAGATATACTGTTCATATAAGGCGTAATAATATTACAAAAAGGCATGATATCCGTACAAAATTACCTTTTACAAAAAAGTACAAAAAAAGACGCCAAGCACGCGTGGTGTACCTCGAAAAAATCAAAGTAATATATTTGTACCTCGAAAAAATTCAAGTAATATCTTTACCTCGAAAAAATCGAAGTAATATATTTGTACCTCAAAAAAATCCAAGTAATATCTTTACCTCGAGAAAATCGAAGTAATAATTTGTACCTCAAAAAAATCCAAGTAATATCTTTACCTCAAAAAAATCGAAGTAATATACAGGGTGATTCGAAACAACCTTTTACCGTTGAAAGTACAGATTCGTGACAAAATTCTGAGACGACTTTTCCTCTTGCAAAATTTTGTCCGAAGCTTACTTTCTGAGTTATCAAGCAAAATACTTATCCTATCGCTGGCCGAGTACAGGAGGTAGACAGGAGCGGCGCGACTCACCATTAGACGCGGGCGCTTACGTCGGGTGCCCGCTGCGCGATCAGTCGATCGATCAATGGATCGAGCTGCGTCCCAATATTTACTGCCAGCACAGAAAATCTACAGTTCGCGTTATGCATAGATTTTCAGAACTGGCAATAACATTGGATAACGATAATTACAATGATACACGCACACACATGCAAGCACGTTCACTCACTCGTGTTATTGTTTTCTCTCACGAACTTCACTTAAATACACTTAACTTTACTCTTTTTACTCACATACTTAAAAATGTGCAATTATTATTAACAATACACAATGAGTCACATTACTATGTTTACGCAAGCGTTACTTCTGTAGTAAGTGACACAAATTATCGTTTACGATAATTCACTCCGCGTAAACGGGAATGTAGCAGAATTATGGTAAATTACTACAGAAGTAATGCTCGCGTGAACGTGGTAACTGTCAACTCGCTGTGTTTACAACAAGATGCACTGTTATCCTTTGAGTGTAGAAAGGTGTAGAGGTGCGCGATGGCTAGAGATGGCGCGCACCTCTACACCTTTCTAGGGACCCTCTAGTAAGGGATGAGCAAACAGGTCAACTGGCTGCGGATTGGTCGCCGCCATTGGAGGTACACTTCCGTGCTTCAAAACGGGCGCGCTAAGCTTTTGTATGTATATATAAGATCTGACTATGAATACCGGCCACAAACAATTGACAATTGACAGTTGCATTCAGCAGCAATCGGCTTTTATTTTATATTATCGTCCGATTGAGCTCGTTGATCTGTTTACTTTTACTATATAAGTAGTTGATTAATAATACACACAATTGCAATGCAAACGTGCACTGCTCGTAATTGCCATAATAATACCAGAAATGGTCACAAACTGTTTAATTTTCCACGATCTCCTTCCCGAAGAAAAAAGTGGATAGATAATGTTGCCTGTCCTCAACAAAAATATCCTGTATTATGCGATGTAAGTTTTAAGTATTATAATTTTAACAATTTCATGTGTGATGTAAGGCGATCAAAGATATTACCTGAAATAAGATTTGATAAGTAATCTGTTTTTAATAGTATATATATACATTTATATACATATATACAGGGTGTATCATTTTAAGTGATTTAGCTGAATATCTCTTAAAGTAAAAGAGATTGGAAAAATTGTTTCAGACAATAGTTTTATGGTTCCGAGAGAGGCAGAAGTTGGCCACATCAGTGTAATTGTAGATGGCGCCACTTTCTAGACTTCTGCATGGCGGCCATTTTTTCAATTGGCAGTCGATTTTTTGTTCCATTGAATGTTGTAGCTGGCATTGAGACAAATACAACGGTTTTTTATTTTTTGAAATAGGATTATTTTTCATTGAATTACAGTGTTCCAAAGTTTACAATTCAAGTAAAAAGCTTCCACCCCCACGCAGTGTACGTATTTTGTGACTCCAAACCGCCCTCTCTCTCTCACTCTTTCTCTCTCTCTCTCTCTCTCTCTCTCTCTCTGTGTGTGTGTGTGTGTGTGTGTGTGTGTGTGTGCATGCCTGTGCGCGCGCGCGTGTTCGTGCGTGTGTGTGTGAGTGTTGTTCCTATCCGTTGTCTGGACTGATTCTGTTTGATGGTTAACCAGCTCCAGACCGCTTGACACACATTTTCCCGTGCTCAGAATTACCCAGGATGAACGACGTGGACGTGACGGGGCTTTCATCCCTATGGGGTGCTTTATTTACATGAGTCCCCTTGCCTCTCACGATTCGGGGTGCTTGATTTACCGATGAAGCTATGTTCCATCATAACGGCCAATTAAATAGGCACAATTCACATTATTGGTCGCCTATAAATCCTCATTGGACTCACATGGTTGACAATCAACACAGGTGGACTCTTCATGTATGGTGTGGAATAATTAATGGTTATTTGATAGAACCTTACTTTTTTGAAGACAATTTAAACAGTGCAAGATACCTTGCATTTTTGCAAAATGAATTACCAGGTCTTTTAGAAGAGGTTGATCTCGACACTCGTCAAAGAATGTGGTGGCAACAAGATGGAGCACCGCCTCACTCGGCTCGAATAGTCACCGCTTACCTTAATGAAGTGTACCATGAAAAATGGATAGGCAGATTTGGCCCTACAAAGTGGCTTCCACGTTCTCCAGATTTAACTTCACCAGATTTTTACTTGTGGGGTTATTTGAAAAATGTAGTGTACAAAGAAGTTCCGACAACTCGAGAGGATATGAAAAACAGAATAAAAAGAGCCTGCAATAATATTCCTCGGCAAGGGGACTCACGTAAATCAAGCACCCCGAATCGTGAGAGGCAAGGGGACTCACGTAAATCAAGCACCCCGAATCGTGAGAGGCAAGGGGACTCACGTAAATCAAGCACCCCGAATCGTGAGAGGCAAGGGGACTCACGTAAATCAAGCACCCCGAATCGTGAGAGGCAAGGGGACTCACGTAAATCAAGCACCCCGAATTGTGAGAGGCAAGGGGACTCATGTAAATAAAGCACCCCATAGGGATGAAAGCCCCGTCACGTCCACGTCGTTCATCCTGGGTAATTCTGAGCACGGGAAAATGTGTGTCAAGCGGTCTGGAGCTAGTTAACCATCAAACAGAATCAGTCCAGACAACGGATAGGAACAACACACACACGCACGAACATGCGCGCGCGCACAGGCATGCACGCGCGCACACACACACACACACACACACACACACACACACACACAGAGAGAGAGAGAGAGAGAGAGAGAGAGAGAGAAAGAGAGAGAAAGAGTGAGAGAGAGAGGGCGGTTTGGAGTCACAAAATACGTACACTGCGTGGGGGTGGAAGCTTTTTACTTGAATTGTAAACTTTGGAACACTGTAATTCAATGAAAAATGATCCTATTTCAAAAATAAAAAACCGTTGTATTCGTCTCAATGCCAGCTACAACATTCAATGGAACAAAAAATCGACTGCCAATTGAAAAAATGGCCGCCATGCAGAAGTCTAGAAAGTGGCGCCACCTACAATTACACTGATGTGGCCAACTTCTGCCTCTCTCGGAACCATAAAACTATTGTCTGAAACAATTTTTTCAATCTCTTTTACTTTAAGAGATATTCAGCTGAATCACTTAAAATGATACACCCTGTATAAATATATATATATATATATATATATATATATATATATATATAAATGTATATATATATAAATGTATATAAATGTATATATATATATACTATTAAAAACAGATTACTTATCAAATCTTATTTCAGGTAATATCTTTGATCGCCTTACATCACACATGAAATTGTTCGATACAAACTGATCGCCATAATTGATGCACTAAAATGGGTATTATATTAGAATATGATTATAATGTCATTTATATTAATATTAATTGCTAATAATAATAAATACTGATCTGATTTATATTTTATAATTGTTTATATTCCAAATAACATCTGAATAAATTTATTATTACCATAATTATTATTATTTGTTAAAAATTTATTTCAATAAATCTGAGATAAAAAACCCTATATTATATATTTATTACATGTAATATGTGATAAATAAATATAATGATACAAACATATTTATAAAAATAATATACATAATTATTACAATCATTTAAGTTATTTCCGAATATACGATATAAATACCTATTATTTAAGGTTAAATATTTATAGTAAACATTCAAATGTCACTTTTGTATTGTATTGTATCTGTTAAAACAATCTCTTAAAACAAATATATATTTTGTTCTCATTGAATTCCTTTATTCTTTATTTGTAGTTATTGTTTTCAAAGTACTTATTGCTGCGAGCACAGTTTAAAACATCGCGCTGCGATTGCTTCGGTCCCTCAAATGGCGGCGTATCCGGCGTGTTTGCTCATCCCTTACTAGAGGGTCCCTACACCTTTCTACACTCAAATGATAACAGTGCATCTTTTTGTAAACACAGCGAGTTGACAGTTACCACGTTCACGCGAGCATTACTTCTGTAGTAATTTACGATAATTCTGCTAGACTCCCGTTTACGCGGAATGAATTATGCAGAGACCTCCGTTTACGCGGAGTGAATTATCGTAAACGATACTTTGAGTAACTTACTACAGAAGTAACGCTTGCGTAAACGTAGTAATGTGATTTATTGTGTATTGTTAATAATAATTGCACATTTTTAATTATGTGAGTAAAAAGAGTAAAGTTAAGTGTATTTAAGTGAAGTTTGTGAGAGAAAACAATAACACGAGTGAGTGAACGTGCTTGCATGTGTGTGCGTGTATCATTGTAATATCGTTATCCAATGTTATTACCAGTTCTGAAAATCTATGCATAACGCGAACTGTAGATTTTCTGTGCTGGCAGTAAATATTGGTACGCAGCTCGATCCATTGATCGATCGACTGATCGCGCAGCGGGCACCCGA
This sequence comes from Harpagoxenus sublaevis, assembly GCA_030770355.1. Classification (NCBI taxonomy): domain Eukaryota; kingdom Metazoa; phylum Arthropoda; class Insecta; order Hymenoptera; family Formicidae; genus Harpagoxenus; species Harpagoxenus sublaevis. The sequence continues at coordinate 24,633 of JASTWR010000232.1, forward strand.
CGTAAGCGCCTGCGTCTAATGGTGAGTCGCGCCGCTCCTGTCTACCTCCTGTACTCGGCCAGCGATAGGGTAAGTATTTTGCTTGATAACTCAGAAAGTAAGCTTCGGACAAAATTTTGCAAGAGGAAAAGTCGTCTCAGAATTTTGTCACGAATCTGTACTTTTAACGGTAAAAGGTTGCTTCGAATCACCCTGTATATATCTCGAAAAAATTGAAGTAATATATTTGTACTTCGAAAAAATCCAAGTAATATCTTTACCTCGGAAAAACTTAAGTAACGGGTGGTATACGTAATACCTTTTGTACCTCAAAAAAATTGAAGTAATATATTTGTACCTCAAAAAAACCTAAGCAAAAAGTGGTACACGTAGTTATCTTTGTACCTTGAAAATCAAAGTAATGTCTTTATTTTAAAAAAACAACCTAAATGACACATCACAAAATTGTGTTACCAATTATTGTTATCCGGTTATTGTAATAAATATTTCCACATGCCCCGGTAGTCGAATTGGTAAGACGCCCGAACGGAATGCGGGAGATTCCAGGTTCGAACCCTGGCTGGGGTAATATTTTTCGCAATAAGTTCTTTACAGTGATTTTAATATTAAATCGATATTGATTTAATTAGCGAAGGGAGAGGAAATTTCGGTAAATATGTATATTAGGTCAAACCTCACCGATGACCTTAACCTTGACATATGTTGTCAAGGTCACCCTCCTGAGTGACCTTCAGAAGGTTTTAGCCGGCGGTCATTGTTCGTTAAAAAGTTATAAACAAAAAGAATTGAAAAATATAGCAGTTATTTTGAGTACTAATAGACATAAATGACTGATATTTATGTGGAAATAGTACATGTATGAACGAAGGAAAGTTAGTTAAAGTAGCGAATTGTTGGTATATTGAAAGAAAAGTTATTTAAAGCAGAGAATAGAGAGTATGTGCTTCAACTTTCAAAGCACATACTTGTAAAGCGCGTCACTAACCTATAGGTTAGTGACGCGCTTTATAAGTGTGTGCTTTGTACGTGCTTTGTATGTGCTTCAACTTAGAAAGCACATACTTGTAAAGCGCGTCACTAACCTATAGGTTTTTGTCAATAACCAACTATTATTTGCTTTAACAAAGCTTTAACATGCTTTTGCCATGATTATACCAACAATTTACTGCTTTAAATAATTTTCCCCACCAAACTTTTTTTGTTTATAACTTTTTAATAAACAATAACCGCCAGCTAAAACCTTCTAAAAGTCACTCAGGAGGGTGACCTTGACAACATGTCAAGGTCAAGGTCATCGGTGAGGTTTGACATAATATGCATATTTACCGGAATTTCTAATGTTCCAATAATAACTGTGTTTCAGTCCGACAAATAATCGGCGCGCAGTTAATATGTTGGAAAATACGCGTATTTAAAATACATATAGAAAATAATATTAAGCTGCCTATAAGATCCAAGCTTAGACCGTATGACTATTTCCTTTGCATTGATTCAAAAAAATTTACTGGACGCGACACACTCGTGCACGTTCGCACACTATAGAAGATCCATTATTTATATTTTTAAATAACAGGAATTTAATAAATAATAATAATGTTTTTGCATCCGACGTAGAAACAAAATAAGCAATTTAACTTTGTTTGCATAATTCTAATAAATAAATAAATATCTAAAATTAATAAAAATAATTAAAATGCTTTATATAATAAACGTATATGAAAAAAAACAAAAGCATTTCAAGCATTGACAGAAAGGACTAGTTAGATTATATCTGATATTTAATTAACCTATTAACCTACATCTTAACCTATACTTCTTGTTTATTTTTTAAAGAAAAAGCTTTTATTACTTGCTATATATATTATACTTGTTAGAATAAAGTTGATATCATACAATGTATGATTTCTTGAATAATTGCAAGTGTTGTTGTGTCTGCACTAAAGATTCACAAATCAATCGCAAACGCCAAGTAAACGTCAATATTATTGTTGCGCCACGCTCCGTAATCACCAGTCACTCGCGTTCGCGCTGCGCACTCCCGGACTCGCGTAAAAAAAGACAACTCTCTCGCTTACAAAAGGAACTCGGGTTTATTCAAGATCTTTGTACAGAATTGCGTAACTGGAAGAGAACTCATCCGATCGCTTCGAGTCTCCCCGAAAATCTGACAGTCGAACAAAATCAATAAATCAATCAGTAGTATAATGTCCGGTCGCTAAGAAACGCGCTTCGGCTTGAAGCTGCTCGTGAGCGAAGTTCAGCGCGCAACGGGTGTCCCAGCACGGGCGCAACACTGCCCCCCTTCTTCCTAGATTGTCGTCCCGACAATCCACAGAAGGGCAGCGCCCCGATAACACGACTTCCCGGGTACCAGGCTGGCTCCTTGTTCTACCCCGGGCTGCTGACACGGGTTACCAAACTGCCCTCTCCTGGTCCCTCGCCGTAAGACACTTCTACATTCAAGGTAGGTTTCCCTTCTTTCGGCTTCCTGGGAAAGAGTTGGCCAGACTCCTCCTCTCCGACTCCAGGGTGAACCACCATCCTCTTCTGCGGGAACAGTCCCCGACGTTGCCGCTCTTCCTCGAAGTCTTCGGACAAGAGGGGGGGGGGGACTGTTGTGGACCCAGCGTCTTAGACTCCCCAAGTCCCTGTCTCGGCATTTGCCCTTCGTCCCACGCAAAAACCACAACTCAAACGAACCGTGGGCGAGACAGTCCTCTTAACAATTTCTCTTCCGAAGAAGTCTTGGCCGATGTTCCACCGCGGAGGCTCGGGACAAGATCCAAGCTTTCTCACAAACCGCAGACTTCCCCTAGAGGAAAACAGAATACAACACGCAGTAAATTTCAAACAAAAGAACTTTTCAAATTAATAAATCCGAAACATTTTATTCACAAACTTCTACAATCTTACATCCATTTAATTATTATTTCCCTGTTTATTTCTCCTATTTTGGGGCTCCGATCTACTCTAACCTCTTCTTATCTACTCTTTCCTTTCGAAGTAAAGAGCTAACTTATCCGAATGAACAACCTTTCTTTTGTGTCTGGGAGACTTTTGAATGCAATACACCACGTCACTAAGCTTCTTTATTATACAAAAAGGTCCCTCCCAATTGCTTTGCAACTTCGGGGCTTTTCCTTTCGTCCTACGAGGATTGTAGAACCAGACTTTTTGCCCCTCTTGAAAAAGAATTCGCCTGGCTCCTCGATCATACCAAGTCAACCCGAGAAGACTTAATATTCATTCGTGTCTTAACACCAGAATGGATTTCCTCAAGTTTCTCCTTTAGGTTTCCAATAAAACTCCCGGCCGACTGCTCCTCCTTCCCACGAAGTTTCGGAGGACTTCCCTGTAACAGATCTAAAGGCAATTTAAGATCTCGAGCAAAACACAATTCAGCAGGAGTTACACCAGTGGTCTCGTGTTTTGAAGATCTATAAGCTTTAAAAGGTGCCTCAACATTGTAAATCTGCAAAGGGGATTTCCCTTTTCCAGAGGGGCCCTTTCTGGTAATGCAAACCTTACAAGATTTACACCAATCCTCCACATCTTGTTTGCAGGTTGCCCAATAAAAACGTTTTCGGATTTTCTCTAACGTTTTATTGATACCGAAATGTCCTCCCGAAGGAGAATCGTGGGCTTCCCTCAGAATCTCCTTGACTCGATTTCGGGGGACAACAAGTTGAAGGAAACTTGTTTTCAGATTTGGGGCCTCCCACCTCTTATATAGGATCCCTTCCTTTAAAACTAGAGCGTCCCAATGTAACCAGTAGATCTGAGCGGAAGCGTCTCTGACAGGGATCTCGGAACGTGGAGGACGGATCCCAGTTTTTTTGGCTCAAAGAATAAATGTAATTCCCGTGTCCTCACTTTGTTCCTTACGCCAGACCTCTGGGTTCTCTCTCTGAAGAATCAAACGTGCATCTTATCCTGTCCTTCGGAATTTTTTTTCTCAACTTTCTCACAATAACTACAGCCAAAATTCTCACACTGACGCCTAGATAGTCCGTCAGCATTCTTGTGAGACTCCCCTTTACGATGAATAACCTCAAATTCAAATTGCGGAAGCCTTTCCAGCCATCGAGCTAACTGCCCTTCCAATTCCCCGAAGGACATAAGCCATTTCAGAGAAACATGGTCGGTTCGGATTAAAACCTTCCGTCCTAGAAGATAATGACGGAAAAATTTAAAAGAGTCCACAACCGCCAAAAGCTCTCGGCGGGTTACACAATAATTTCTCTCCGCCTTATTAAGAACTCGACTGAAATAGGCTATAATTCTTTCCCTCTCCTCCTGTTTTTGCGACAAAACCGCGCCAATACCGATATTCGAAGCATCGGTGTCCAAAATAAATTCTCCCTCTCCTTTAGGAAAGGAAAGGGCCGGAGGAGAAGATAAAACTCGCTTTAATTCCTCAAAAACTTTTTGATGCTCCTCTCTCCAAACAAACTTAGTTTGGTTTCCCGTGAGGGAGTAAAGGAATCTCGCCAAAGAAGAAAATCCCTTAATAAACTTCCGATAATACGAGCAAAACCCTAAGAAACTCCGCAATTGTTTTCTCGTATGCGGTACTGGCCAATCTTTAACCGCGGTTATCTTTTCGGGATCCGTAGTTATGCCTTCTGCCGAAATAACATGTCCCAAATATCTAACGCTCCTACTAAAGAGAGTACATTTATTTGGATTCAACTTCAGATTAACTTCCCTTAGGCGTAGAAGCACCGTCTCAAGATTCTTCAACATTTCGGAAAAACTTTTACCAAAAATAATTACATCATCTAGATAAACTAAACAAATTTTATTCAAAAATTGTTTAAGGACTTTTTCCATAAGACGCTGAAACGTAGCAGGGGCGTTACAAAGGCCAAAAGGCATAACGGAGAACTGCCAGAGTCCGTTACCGATAGAAAATGCTGTCTTTTCTTTGTCTTCAGAACGGATTTTCACTTGCCAGTATCCGCTTTTTAAGTCTAAAGTGCAAAACCAAATGTTACCTGATAACTGGTCGAAAATGTCGTCTATTCTGGGAAGAGGAAAAGAATCCTTTTTAGTTACAGCATTAACTTTTCTGTAATCCACACAAAATCTGATAGAGCCATCCTTCTTTTTTACAAGAACTACAGGTGAGATCCAGGGGCTTTGTGATTCCTCAATTACCCCTTGTTTCCTCATATCCTCAATAATCTTATTCACTTCCTCTCGCATATGGATTGGAATACGACGGGGGACCTGTTTTATGGGAGGAGAATCTTTCACATCTGTAGCATGTTTAACAATATCACAATTTCCTGCAATAATTTATTTAGAAAACACATCTTGAAAATTACTCAGAAAACGGGCAAAAATCTCCTTCTGAGATTCATTCAAGTACAAAAAATTATTCGCAAAAAGTTCTCTTAAGATAGACGAGTCTCCTTCAGAAGAAGCTTCCACTCGAGAGCAATTAAAGACTTTCTCTTTATTTAAGTCGGGACTAACGAAGAAAGATTCGAAAACATTTTCCAAAATCACTTTTCTAAGAAAATCTTTTCCCAATAAACACTCGTCAGAAATCTCTGCAACAAACTCAAGAACTTTGACAGAATATTTACCTAATTGAACATTTATTTTAACTTTAGATTCCAGAGGAACTCTTTCTCCAGTTGGATACCTCAAATTACAACTTTCCACTTTAATTCTTTCTACTTTATCTCCTACCATTTTAGAATTGACAATAGAAATATCGGAGCTCGTATCTATCTTAAAGGAACAACATTTTTTATTTAGAAAACTATCATAACAAAAATCATTTTCATTTTTCTTATCAACTACAAGATTTCTTAAACGAAAAACTTTCGGGATATTATTCGCAGAAGTTGAGCCCGCCCCGTCGAGCTCAACTAAACCGCGTTTCCTTCTTCGGGGCATTCAGATCGAAAATGCCCCGTTTTTCCGCATGTCCAACATTCCCTTCGGTCGGCGCCAAATTTGCTGCCACGCAGGTTTCCTTTTCGGCCCCTCCAACCTTTCCCTTTTTCCTCCTCCTTTTCTTTTTTCTTTCCTTCAACTTCCTTCCGCGTGTCCTTTCTCTCCACCTTCTCAAAATTCTTCCCGAAATATTCCCTTTTTCTTTCGAAACTATCCCCCTGAATGATTTTAATCGCTTTCGCCCTTTCAACGGCTGTCTTTAAGAAGGTTACTCCTTCTAACTGGAGAGTCCTCCTCAGAAAGCCATCAGATAATACAGAAACAAATTGCGCGCACGCGATCTTATCTCGAACCGAAAAAGAACACTCGGGGTAGGCTAATCGCAAAAGTCTTTCTAAATCCGAACCAAGAGAAGCCAAATCTTCTCCATTTCTCTGCTTTCGGCCCGTAAGTTGCGTATAAAAGTTTTGCGACAATCCCCCCTCACCGAAACGCAACTCCAATTTCGATTTTAATTCTTTGAAACATAAGTTTTCTAGATTCTCGACCGACTCTAATACCGTCCGCGCTTTTCCCCTAAGACTCGCAGCCAACGCAACAGATTTCGACGCATCGTCCCAGCTATTTGCACGCGCGATGAGAAGAAATTGGGAGAGGAATACTCGCAGCGGCGTCGAGCCGTCGAACGTATCGGGCTTCAATTTGAAGCCCAATTCCGCACGCGCACAACTTCCGCGCGCTTCCACCGCGGCGGTTCGCGCTCTCTCATCTCCGCAATTTCGACGCGACACTTCCGCGACCGCGGCGGTCCGTGCTCCCGTATCTCCGGTCGCGTTAAATGAAAAAGGACTTAGCTGCGGGATATCGCCGGAGTTCGTCCCACGGAGACGACGTAGTTCCTCTTCCTGGCGGCGAAACCTCTCCGTGTATTCGCACTCCCTACGTGCGTGTTCCTCGCGCATCTCGCGGATCTCCCGCAGCATGGCTTGCAGGATCTCCGTCTCTGCAGAGAACTGAGGGGCGCTCGTGCCGGCCCGGGAAATTTCCGTCCCCGTCTCAAGCTGTGGAGCACACGGCCTTGGAGTCGCCATGCGCGCTCTTTTCCTCGTCGTAGGAGCTGTCAATGACTCGGTACTCGTCATCGAGTTCCTCGTTCGCTCGTCCGTCCTCGCTCGTCCGATCCCGGACGAGCCCCCAAAATGTTGCGCCACGCTCCGTAATCACCAGTCACTCGCGTTCGCGCTGCGCTCTCCTGGACTCGCGTAAAAAAAGACAACTCTCTCGCTTACAAAAGGAACTCGGGTTTATTCAAGATCTTTGTACAGAATTGCGTAACTGGAAGAGAACTCATCCGATCGCTTCGAGTCTCCCCGAAAATCTGACAGTCCAACAAAATCAATAAATCAATCAGTAGTATAATGTCCGGTCGCTAAGGAACGCGCTTCGGCTTGAAGCTGCTCGTGAGCGAAGTTCAGCGCGCAACGGGTGTCCCAGCACGGGCGCAACACTATTAAGGCCATCACACACAAAATGCATAACGTCGCATAAGCATAGCATACGACCGCTGGACCAATGAGCATCCAGCATAAAGTCGCCATATTAATTTACATAAAATGCTCATTGGTCCAGCGGTCTTATGCTATGCTTATGTGACGTTATGCATTTTGTGTGTGATGGCCTTTATTAATAAATTTGATCAATTTCTCTTTACACTAAACATAATTTTTAACTTATATTGGCATTATTATTACAATACAATTTTGATTTAATTCGCTAGAGTCTAAATATTTTGTTAAATAATTATAATTGTAATGTTTTGATTTAATAGTTCATAATTTTAACAAAATTAATTTATTATTTAAATATATTTTTGAATATTTAACAAGAAAAACTTAAATTTCCCTCGCAAAAGTTGTCTAAACGGTGTCCAATTTCTTACTTGAGGATCTCTAGGCGACTCTGGCATTACTGCCCTCTGGTGTGAATAATAGAAAAGTGACGCAGTATATATGTATATGTTATATGTCCGACGACGTGGACGTTTCTTATAAATTAAAAATTTTCAGGATCGGGCTTTGCATCGTAATATCTCCGCTCGTAGGGCATGTAGCGGAAAAATAAAAACACTTTTCTTGTATAAATTTGGTCCTAGCTATCCATTAAGCCTAGTCAGAACTTGATTCGTTCACTGGTTATCGAGATCTCAAAATCTCGGGTACTCGCAACTCGTTGCGTCGCGTTAATAATATACAGCCACGGCGGTCTCGCTCCGCGCGCACTTGGCGCGAGACACTACCGTATCTCTTGATATAGGACGGTTTCAATGAAATTAACAAAACAACCAAAACACAACAAGTTGTGGGATTATTTCGATCAATTAGACAATTCAATGCTAAAGTGCAAAAAATGTGAAAAAGAAATTGGGATATTTCATAACATAAGAAGAGAATTAAGGACACACTTACGTGGACATGGAATGTTTCCCGATAAAGACTGGACACTACCTGACAAGCTACGACAATATTACTCGAACCTACCGGAACATGAGACAAAATGTAATAAATGTGATACAATAATATCTCATATAAAGGATTATAATTCTTTAAAGCAACATTTAAAAAGAAAACATGACACAGTACTTCAGAATCTACATGATCAGTAAATACACATTCCAGAGAAGTTATTAAAATACTTACAAAATAAATATTACGACATACAAGCAATAGCTAAAAGAATTGAACGTTTAAAATAACCATATAACAGTTATTTGGAATTTTGATCATAAATGTGCTTATCAAATAGTGTAATAGTTACAATCTTTTTATTTAGACTGCATTAATTTTAAAAAGTTTGTTTCGGTTATACATATTTACGTTTTTATATTTATCACCTCATGAACATATACAATTCAGAAATAGGTATAAACTGGATATTTATTTGATTAACTAGAATTGCAAAATTAGTATTGCAGATTGCATAAATTCGAGACAGACATATAAAATGTACAATATGTAGGTGTTTTTATACATTCAAAATTAAATAACTACATATTTACCAAAATCTATATATGACAACTTAAATCTGCAATTTTTCTATATTTTCGGTATAAATAACTAATGATTAATAGAATTTTCTATTGGCCAACAATCAACGTTTCTATAAAATATGTAAGTATACGCCGTTGATCTTTACAAATACCATATATATATAGCGACATTAATTAATGCTTTATTCGTTACATGTAAGATTATTATTGTATTTGTAGCATTAATGTTTAATTTATTCTAACTTATTCTAACAATCTTTGATACAAATATTTTATTGTTTTCGACCGTCCTGATTTATGACTGTATCCAACTCAAGTCTAAACACGTACACACATCAAAGCAGTTACTTTACAAACAATATACGTGTAAAAAATCAGTAATATAGTTTAATTAATTATTTTTTTAAATATTAATATTATATAAATTTCAGATATAAATCATTCTCTCCTTATCTTTTTCTCTCTCTTCCTCCTTTTGTCTCTGTCACACAAATGTTCACTCCATTACGGATCACCATCTACATGTACCTAGTTACATAATAGCATTAAGTAAGGCGAAAAATTGTAATATTTTCAATAATAATTCCGGACGTGAAAGTCAACAAGCACTTGGTTTGCCCATTCAATCATCTAAACAAACAATAAAAGACACAACCGCAATTTATAAGTAATCATTCGTTTTGCTTATATCATAGAATGTAATCATATCTTACTATTTAAGTATTGACTTTTCTGCACAAGAATAATTTACGGCAACGTCTTAAGTAATTGCATTTCCTATTACACCACATTTTAATGCAGATCATGCAGTTCGAGTTTAGCGGAAGATGATATGGATCTTTCTACAGTACATCAAATTCAAGAACCACTTGATTTGTCCCTTCAATCATGTAAACTTAAGAGAAAACTTAAACGTGACATATTTTCGTATGATTTTTTTAGATGAAACCCCCTTGAAGAACATACGGCTAAAATTTGTGCCAATCGATTCAGGATGTCAAGCACTTTGATAAAAAAGTATGCTGCTACCCCCCACCGTGACATATTTTCGTACCGTATAATAACGAAAATATGTCACGTTTAAGGGTTGCTGCCATGGTTCCTGTCAAGGTGGGGGGTGGTAGCATATTTTTTTATCAAAATGCTTGACATCCTGAATTGATTGGCACAAATTTCAGCCGTATGTTCTTTAAGGAAGTTTTATCTCAAAAAATTATACCGAAAGTGGCCTTTTTTTAAACACTTCGGTCAAGTTTCAGGGCATATAAAACCCGGTATAGGGTTAAGGGGATTCTGCAGTGACAGGCAAACTCCAACGATGTCGATAATTTCAATCGTCTAAGTTACCGACCGATATAGATCTGTCCTTGTCTAACGAGTATCTATACGATATATCTATCCTCCTCAGATCAAGGATAGACAAGGTTATAGGTTATATAATCTTTTAAGCAGCATATCTTTTCTGTTACGTGTCTGAGCCTAATTCTAACTACGGTATGTTATTTCTTCATGTTATCCGTTGTCCAGGCTGGTCCCATTTTGTAACAACAAATTGTAGAATGTTTATATGAAACAAATGTTGTCATGACTTGGCGTGAGAGTAGGTAACAAAAATCTGCATTTCTGAAATTATTTTTGTTCTCGGCATAAAATCGACCAGCGTGGACATCATTAGTGCATATACTTTAACTTCTGAAAAGAATTTTTTATTCTGTAAAGCCAATAAAAAGATATGTTACTTCAAAAGAGACTCGCGAAGACTCGCGTTCTATCGGTAATACAGACGGGTGCAGGATCCCCTTAAGGCTCCTGGGTCGAGAGCCGAGAACTCCGCGTTGACGGTGGCGACACAGTTGTCAGCGGTAGCCGCGGTAGGAATGAGAACTTTGTCGCACGACTCTTACAGAGTATCGCATGATAAGTGGTGCGATTCCGAGCTGAGCACATCCCCCTCCACTTATGCACACAGAGATGCTCTGTCTCCGTGTGACGACTGACGACGCGCGCTCGGCTAAGTTCGGCGCGCCATGCGAGCGAGCGAGAGAGAGAATGTCATTCCCTCCTTCTCGCTCTGAATCTGATGCGTCGAGGCTGCTAGATTGCTTTCTCGGCGTGGCCCGGCGATCTGAAAAAGAGGGTACACGTCGAAAAGCGCAAATGTGCACAATACTTTAATAGTCTGCAAGGGGAGAACCTCTGAGTATATAGATAAGATATTAATTGATATTAAGCATTCGTTGCAAAGTTATGAACAAAAAAGGATTTTAGCGTTCCATATATACCCGTGCGGTAACGTTCAATCTCGAAATGGTGTGTGGCAGCGCGGAAGGGCGTCTGACTGCTAATATGCTGGCCCGGGTTCGTTACCCGGTGCTTTCTTTTATTTTTTTTGTTTTTTTTTGGTTACAATATATATAATAATTATGTAATTATTTCGAGAACAAAAGAGCATGTAAAAAATAATTAAATTTGGAAGGGTGTGTGTAATCGAATGATATGAATGTAATGATTTTGTACATAACGTTAAGAGTTTAATAAGGGAGGTGAGGAGAAGGATAATAATTAGTAACTAATTTTCCCTTACACAAATATATTTAGTCATACGGTGTGATTAGTGGAGAATAGTATTATCTTACACCTTATAACAAATAAATGTTACTTTCAACTTTCACAATTAATTAAACAAATTATTGACGGGTCATTTTGATTCTCTTTCTCATCCTCTTTGAAATCATCTTGTGCCCAAAACGCGCGCGTTTCTGTATTATGTCGTGTTCGAATGTTATATAAAAAAATCAAACAATTTTGACTATAAATTAAATTATTTTTTACATGCTCCTTTGTTCTGAAAATAATTAAATAATTATTTCTAATAAAAAAACCAAAAAAAATAAAAGGAAGCACCAGGGAACGAACCCGGGCCAGCGTCTTAGCAGGCAGACGCCCTACCGCGCTGTCACGCACCATTTCGAGATTGGATGTCACCGCACGGGTATATATGGAACACTGAAATCCTATTTTGTTAATAACTTTGCAACGAGTGCTTAGTATCAACTAATATCATATCTATATACTCAGAGGTTCTCCCCTTGCAGACTTATGGAACGCCGTTTTACTCTTTAATAGCATAAATAATATTCTACGTAATATAAAAGTTTCAAGAAATAATTGTCTTCAGAAAAATGGTGATGTTTACTAATGAATTAAAATTATGTCGACCATAATAAAAATTGGATGAATTAAAATTATGTCGGGACATAATAAAAAATCGGAATTATTTTTATGTCCCGACATAATTTTAATTTCACGAATTAAAATTATGTCTCGACATAATTTTAATTCATCCAATTTTTATGATGTCTCGACATAATTTTAATTTGTTCATATTTTATGATGCGACATAATTCTAATTTGAATTAAAATTATGTCGCAACATAATAATAACTGGATGAATTAAAATGATGTCGATACGTAAAAATAATTCCGAATTTTTATGATGTCTCGACATAATTTTAATTCATCCAATTTTTATGATGTCTCGACATCATTTTAATTCGTCGAATTTTTATGATGTCGCGACATAATTTTAATTTGTTAAATTAAAATTATGTCGCAACATAATAATAATTAGATGAATTAAAATGATGCCGATACGTAAAAATAATTCCGAATTTTTATGATGGCTCGACATAATTTTAATTCAACCAATTTTTATGATGTCTCGACATAATTTTAATTCATCTAATTTTTATTATGTCGCGACATAATTTTAATTCTGCCGCTAGCGAATTTAAGTTCTTAATACTTGCAACACTAAGATGGCGCCAATAAACAATTTAACGCCAATGAGAAACGCACGAACTACTGTCCACGTATTCCAGGTCGCCGATGACGGGACCCAAGCAATGCGCTTCGTAGTTTCCGGTGTCTAGGTGTTCCAATTCCTCGAATTCGGTATCTGCGTGCCCCAGGTCGCCGATGAGGAGGTCCAGATGTTGCGCTCCGTAGTTTTCGGTGTCTAGATGTTCCAATTCCTCGAATTCGGTATCTGCGTGCCCCAGGTCGCCGATGAGGAGGTCCAGATGTTGCGCTCCGTAGTTTTTGGTGTCTAGGTGTTCCAATTCCTCGAATTTGGTATCTGCGTGCCCCAGGTCGCCGATGAGGAGGTCCAGATGTTGTGCTCCGTAGTTTTCGGTGTCTAGATGTTCCAATTCCTCGAATTCGGTATCTGCGTGCCCCAGGTCGCCGATGAGGAGGTCCAGATGTTGCGCTCCGTAGTTTTCGGTGTCTAGATGTTCCAATTCCTCAAATTCGGTATCTGCGTGCCCCAGGTCGCCGATGAGGAGGTCCAAATGTTGCGCTCCGTAGTTTCGGTGTCTAGATGTTCCAATTCCTCGAATTCGGTATCTGCGTGCCCCAGGTCGCCGATGAGGTGGTCCAGATGTTGCGCTCCGTAGTTTTCGGTGTCTAGATGTTCCAATTCCTCGAATTCGGTATCTGCGTGCCCCAGGTCGCCGATGAGGAGGTCCAGATGTTGCGCTCCGTAGTTTTCGGTGTCTAGATGTTCCAATTCCTCGAATTCGGTATCTGCGTGCCCCAGGTCGCCGATGAGGAGGTCCAGATGTTGCGCTCCGTAGTTTTCGGTGTCTAGGTGTTCCAATTCCTCGAATTCGGTATCTGCGTGCCCCAGGTCGCCGATGACGAGGTCCACATAGTGCTCTCCGTAGTTTTCAGTGTTTAGATGTAATTTTCGGTGTCGAGGTGTTTTAATCCCTCAAATTCGGTGTCTACGTGTGCCAGGTCGCTGATGACGAAGTCCAGCTAGTGCGCTCCGGAGTTTTCGGCGTTTAGATGTATTAATATTTTCAATTCGGTGTTTACGTATCCCAGGTCGCCGATGACGAGACCCAGACAGTGCGCTCCGTAGTTTTCGGTGTCTACATGTACTAATACTTTGAATCGGCGACCTGGGACACGTAGACATCCAATTCAAAGTATTAATACATCTAATACCAAAAACTACGGAGCGCACTAGCTGGACCTTGTCATCAGCAATCTGGCACACGTAGACATCGAGTATGAGGGAATAAAACACCTAGACACCGAAAACTACATCTAAGCACTGAAAACTACGGAGAGCACTATCTGGACCTCGTCATCGGCGACCTGAAGCACGCAGATACCGAATTCGAGCAATTGAAACATCTAGACACCGAAAACTACGGAGCGCAACATCTGGACCTCCTCATCGGCGACCTGGGGCACGCAGATACCGAATTCGAGGAATTGGAACATCTAGACACCGAAAACTACGGAGCGCAACATCTGGACCTCCTCATCGGCGACCTGGGGCACGCAGATACCGAATTCGAGGAATTGGAACACCTAGACACCAAAAACTACGGAGCGCAACATCTGGACCTCCTCATCGGCGACCTGGGGCACGCAGATACCGAATTCGAGGAATTGGAACACCTAGACACCGAAAACTACGGAGCGCAACATCTGGACCTCCTCATCGGCGACCTGGGGCACGCAGATACCGAATTCGAGGAATTGGAACATCTAGACACCGAAAACTACGGAGCGCAACATCTGGACCTCCTCATCGGCGACCTGGGGCACGCAGATACCGAATTCGAGGAATTGGAACACCTAGACACCGGAAACTACGGAGCGCATTGCTTGGGTCCCGTCATCGGCGACCTGGAATACGTGGACAGTAGTTCGTGCGTTTCTCATTGGCGTTAAATTGTTTATTGGCGCCATCTTAGTGTTGCAAGTATTAAGAACTTAAATTCGCTAGCGGCAGAATTAAAATTATGTCGCAACATAATAAAAATTAGATGAATTAAAATTATGTCGAGACATCATAAAAACTGGTTGAATTAAAATTATGTCGAGACATCATAAAAATTCGGAATTATTTTTACGTATCGGCATCATTTTAATTCATCTAATTATTATTATGTTGCGACATAATTTTAATTCAGCAAATTAAAATTATGTCGCGACATCATAAAAATTCGACGAATTAAAATGATGTCGAGACATCATAAAAATTGGATGAATTAAAATTATGTCGAGACATCATAAAAATTCGGAATTATTTTTACGTATCGACATCATTTTAATTCATCCAGTTATTATTATGTCGCGACATAATTTTAATTCATCAAATTAAAATTATGTCGAGACATCATAAAAATTGGCCGAATTAAAATGATGTCGACACATCATAAGAATTGGATGAATTAAAATTATGTCGAGACATAATTTTAATTCGTGAAATTAAAATTATGTCGGGGATAAAAATAATTCCGAATTTCTATTATGTCCCGACATAATTTTAATTCATCCAATTTTTATTATGTATGACATAATTTTAATTCATTAGTAAGAATCCCCATTTTTCTTAAGGCAATTATTTTTTTAAATTTTTATATTGAACGGAATATTTTGTATGCTATTGGAAAGTAAAACGGTGTGCCATCCAATTTTTATTATGTTCATCAAATATTAATTTGATTAATTAAAATGATGTCGAGACATCATAAAATTGGATGAATTAAAATTATGTCGAAACATCATAAAAATTCGGAATTATTTTTACGTATCAACATCATTTTAATTTATCGCAATTTTTCTTAAGACTATTATTTTTTGATCATTTATATTGAATGGAATATTATTTATGCTATTAAAAAGTAGAGTGGCTTGCCGTAAAATTTTTATTATGTTCCGGCATAATCTTAAATGGATGAATAAAAATTATGTCGAGACATCATAAAAATTCGGAATTATTTTTATGTCCCGACATAAGTTTAATTCATCCAATTTTTATTATGATTGACATAATTTTAATTCATTAGTAAGAATCACCATTTTTCTGAAGACAATTATTTCTTAAAACTTTTATATTACGTAGAATATTATTTATGCTATTAAAGAGTAAAACGGCGTTCCATACAGACTATTAAAGTATCGTGCACATTTGCGCATTTCGACGTGTTCCCTCTTTTTCAGATCGCCGGGCCACGCCGAGAAAGCAATCTAGCAGCCTCGACGCATCAGAGTCAGAGCGAGAAGGAGGGAATGATATTTTCTCTCTCGCTCGCTCGCACGGCGCGCCGCTTAGCCGAGCGCGCGTCGTCACGGAGACAGAGCATCTCTGTGTGCGTACGCTGCTGACATGTTACCGACATGTCAAGAATCGTGCAGCGCCTCACGCCTGCAAACCAATGAACTATATGGCGTGGATTGGCGTGCAAAGTGACATGTTGACAAGCCTATTTTGTCGTCCGTGCCATTTCCTTATTATTCGCTCTGTACTTGTGCTCTAACGTTTGACGTATTCGTAAAAGTCGTAAAATTTACCGAAAAGTAAGATTTGCTTGCGGAAGAAACGTTTTCACCTCCTTTCGATAGTCGTAAAACGGCTGTTTTCCCGTATGTTCAGGCTTCGTTTTATGGCTGTGTGTTTATTGTCGAGAGAAAAGGAGAGTTTTCGGTAAATTTTGGAAGTGTTCTGAAACGATCTAGAGTGATGTTTTATTGAAATGTTTTTTTATTTGCAAATGGCACGGACGACAAAATTGGGTATTTTCCTCGCCTCGATAGTAGGAATTCAATATGGCCGCGGTGACCATCCAGGAGCCTTAATTTAATATTTCTTGCCAGATTTCTCTAAAATCAACGTATACTTTTTGAATTTATGTTCAAAGAAATCATAATTTTGTAAAAACAACAAAAAAAATTTTTCTTTAATTTAAAAAAGAGAGAGAGAGAGAGAGAGAGAGGAGAGAAGGTAAGAAATATAAGTTATATTTAAACAAATAATCGTTATATAATAACCGTGTTTAATTAAGTAATTTTTAATTACAAATATTATAATAAATTAAATTCAAATATTTTATGCTTTCAATATGAATATTATTATAGCGTACACGGTTTATTACTCAAAGCTGCGCGGAGCAGTATCGAATATTACCGAATGTTTACGAATAGTTCCGAATAAAATGTAATATAATAACAAATTAAAAGTTGATAAGTTTTTTATTCTAAATAAAATAAAAAATGTAATTGTGGAAAAATGGAAACAAAATACTACTTTTTAAATTATTCGGAATTCTTCGCAGATATTCGGTAATATTCCATGCTGCTACGCGCAGCTTTGAGTAATAAACCGTGTACGCTATAATAATATTCATATTAAAAGCATAAAATATTTGAATTTAGTTTATTATAATATTATTTGTGATTAAAAATTACTTAATTAAACACGGTTACTATATGACGATTATTTATGACGATTATTAATTTAAAGATAAAAAATTTTTTATTGTTTTTACAAAATTATGATTTCTTTGAACATAAATTCAAAAAGTATACGTTGATTTTAGAAAAATCTGGCGAAAAATATTAAATTAAACAAATTTATGCTAAAGAAATTTTTTTTAAGTATGGCGTACCTCAAAAAAAAATTTGAAAAAAATTTACGTTATTAGTGGTTATATAAGGCTTCTAAAAAAAAATAGTTTCATAATTTTACTCGAATAGTATCACAGTTAAAAAAAATAATTTAAAGAAAAATAATTTTTTTCTAAAGGATTTGATAAAGCGACCAAGCTGATATTATGTTTTTAAAAAGTAATTATGTGCCTAAAAAACATTAAATTTTTAGCCAGATTGATTGAGCCATTTCTAAGAAAAAAAATGCTACTCATTTTTCAGTTATATTTTTATTACTGGAAAACCAATTGAGTTAGCGATCTGAAACTTTTATAGGATCTTCATATCTTTATAGTACCTACATGTTCTACAATTATAATATGAATAAGATATCCGCCGTGGGCCGATTCACCATGCTTATCGCCCTATGGCCTTTAACTTAATTTTGCGGTAATTATTCGGAATAGGGCCTTTTCCGAATTTTGATATTCTTTTGCGGCTCTCTTGGTAAAAATTTTTGTTGTGACTCCGACAATGATAATCAATCAAGGGAGTCCGAAAAATATGTAATGTACCTATATTTTTTTAATACAAGCAAGTCTAAAACTTATTTGAGTATTATAAGATATAAATTTTTGGTGGTGGGGGTATGTTTAAAAATAAAAAAAATAAAAATTTTTGTCATTATTTCAAAGTACTTTTCAAGACATTTAATTTCCATTTTGGAAAATTGTTCTATCTCTTATATAGTTTCCGAGATATTCGGCCCGAAAGAGAAAAACCAATTTTCTCCGAAGGTGTGTTTCACCCCTTAAACATACGTATGGGCACGTATAAAAAATATGTATCTCTTATTTTTGCCTAGAAAGCAACACATTAAAAGCTCATCAAAATCGGAGATGGACGACCGTGGGTCTTCTTTTAGGTGATTATTAGTTTAAGCAATTAAATATTCGTAATCGTATCGACGTAATAATCAGTTATCAAGGCAAGTTCTTTGCACAATTTATTCTTTCATTGAAACGACAATATGGACAGATATTGTTTCACTATAGTTCGCATAATTATTTTCTTAGGACCAGTTTTTCAATAATCGCTTAACTTTAATCTTAGCTTAACTCACTCTTTGTCTCTTTCTAACTATCTCTTTTAGGAAAAGACGAAGAGTGAGTTTAGCTAAATCTCAGTTTAAACGACTATTAAAAAACTGGCTCTTAATAATGTTTTAATAATCCATATACATCTTACATCACGCTTCAAAATTCTCATTGATTTAAATGTAATTTGCTAACAATTTTGATATAGATATAAATATGGAGCGGAAGGAAGTTGATAGTGAAAGTAAGTTATAAATAAATAATATAGGATAATTAGAACAAGTTTTGCTCATAATTATCAAGTTTATTTATTTAGTATAAGAAGAAAATTCTCCCGGGTTCTTAATACATTACAATTTTTAAGTTCAAAAATTTTATTAAAATTGAAAATTAGACGGAGATTTTTTAATCTTTTCCGAAACATATTTGTTTGCTCTTCAAGAAGTAGACGAATAAAATAGAACCACATACATCAGTATAATACCAAATACCTATGTAAAATAAATTTTTAAATAAATGTATGAATATTTCTGAATAGTGTCTATAACGATTAATCGACTTATAAAAATCTAAATATTTAGAAATATTTGGATGCAACAAGAATTTTCTCAAAAATAAATTTTAAAATTGTCCAAACCAACCATTTGCGAACTAATTTAATTAAAACAGATTTTTCAAAAGCCGAATTTCGAAATTAAAATAGCTATATTTTCGGAATCAGCTAGTTTAAGCGATTTAGTAGATCGCAAATAACCTTAATCATACAGGGTGACCATTGGGAATGTGTTGAAAGTAAATGTTATATTTTCCCTCCTCAATTTCGGCGGTCATTTAACTGATTAGGTTATAGTACTTGAGATCTGTCAATTTCATTTGAGCCGTTGTACAAGCCGGTTTACGAGTATTAGAATGAATGCGCTAAGCATCGAAAAAAAAAGTGTTTCTTATCGAGTGCTTCTACAGTAGAGGCAAAAACTATACTCAGGCGTATCGTGGATTTCGTAGTAAATATGGATCTAAAAAAGTTTCTAGCGAAACTATACTCAGAAGATACGCTTCCTCCCTGGAATCGCGCCATAACCTAATCAACTTACAAATTATGCTGGTAATCTGTGATTTTATTGACTTTTTGATATTTTTCGCAGAATTATTGATAATTGTTAAAAATGGTTGGTTGTAGGGCGGAACTATAATAGTGCAGAGTACTTGACAATTAGTATTTATTTGGCACTGCCCGCGTTACATATAGAAATAAAATAAAATGGCTTAAACGAAACTAGTGTGCACACGCGGAAGCTACCGGAAGAAGGACTGAAGAAGAACATAGAGTAGTACATTATATTAGATAGTAAACTCGAAAAAGAAACTAGCCCTCTATCTAACGTTACTAAAATATGTATCGATAGTAACTAGGACCTAATAGGCACAAGCACACGTAGATCTAACATTCTAACACCCCCTCTATCGATGTGTGCTGTGCAATTACATATCTCCTACTCTCATTCTAGTTGTAACATAGAAATGTTTATCTTTCGACAAAGATTTGGTTAAGATATCGGCAATCATTGACTCTGTTCTTAGATATTAAATCGTTATCACTTTCTTTTCTAGTAAAATAGAAGCTAATGTCTATATGTTTGCTCCGTTTATGAAACACCGCATTTTTCGATAACTCAATTGCACTCTGATTATCACAATATACGTTAATTGAGTCTTTTACAACCTTCTCGAAACCCATGTACGTTAAGAGTCTCTTTATATATATTATTTCACGCGATATTTCAGCAAGCGCAGCATACTCCGCCTCCATCGTTGAAAGAGCCACTGAAGCCTGTTTCTTCGACTTCCAACTAACTGGACCGTTAGCTAGTATGATGACATTTCCTGTACATGACTTCCTATCATCAGTATCTCCTGCCCAATCCGAATCAGTATAGGCTTTGAGAGCGTTTTGGTTTTTAACATACTTGATACTATAGTGTGACGTTCCCTTCAGGTATCTTAATACCCGCTTTGCCAAACTCCAATGTAGTTCTGGATCCGTACAAAATCGGCTCAAAGTGCTAGCTGCAAAGGGCGTGTTGCGTTTGCATCAGCTCAAAGTGCTAGCTATATCTGGGCGTGTTGCGTTTGCTAAATAAATGAGCCCGCCAACTAGCTCCCTATACGGTCGGTTCTTTATTTCTTCTCGTTTATCTTCGGATCTCGGACTCATTTACTTTGTAATCCTTGTGCTTGACTCTATCGGCGTCGACACCGTCTTTGCATCCTCCATATTAAATTTTGCTATTAGTTTCTTAATGTATTTCTTCTGAGAAAGATAAATACTTCCGGTTAAACCTTGTCGTTCGACACTTATACCGAGGATATTGCGTATCGGTCCAAAATCCACCATTTTAAACGCTGACTTCAATTTAGATTTTACAAACTCCAATCTTTGATTTTCTTCGAGGCTAATATTATATCAACGTAAAGTAATAGAATGACTCGATCATATCCTTTGCCGAATACATACATGCATGGATCAGCCATTGTACGTTCGCCTCCATTATTCGTTACATACCCAGATAGCCAAACCTGAACAGCAGATTCTGAGCAGAGTCTGTATTAAATTTTTGGTATCAGAAAGGCAACAAATTGCACGCAGAAACTGCTCTATCAGACGGTGTTGTCAAACTGTAACCAAAAATGCGACAAAATCTGCTGACAGGCAATGTGATCAGATTAGCAGTAGAAACTTGGCAGCAGATTGATGACAAAGATCGAGCAGAGCCTGTTATGTGTGCAGGCTCTGCGCGGTTTCTGCTGGCAATCTGCTTACATTGCCTGTCAGCAGGCTTTGTCAACAGAACACGAGCTTAATGCGGATACAGATGGCTATGGTTTTGGTGTGGATTCTGATCAAATTTGCTGCCAATCTGCGCGCATCCTGCTAACATTTTGCTATCTGGGTATTTATCAAACATATTGTACCATTCTCGACCCGACTGTTTTAAGCCATATAAAGGTTTAAGTAACTTACAGACCTTCGATTCTTCGCCCTTTTGTACATACATTTCGGGTTGCTCCATATACACCTTGCCTGACAGCTCGCCCTGGACATAAGCCGATACAACATTCATTTGGTGGACATGCATTTCCTCGTCCACAGATGCGGCAAGGAGAGTTCTTATGGTTTCGTACCTCGAAACCGGCGCAAATGCTTCTTTGTAGTCCACTCCTTCTCGCTGCGTATGTCCTTGTACAAACAACCTGGCCTTAAACTCTTCAACTTCGCCTTTTTGGTTAAATTTAGTTTTAAAGACCCAACGATTTGATAGGACTTTTTTATTCTTTGGCTTAGGTACTAAGAGCCAAGTCTTATTTTCTATTAAGCTTTTATACTCACTATCCATGGCGGTCAGTCATGCTTCATTGTCATCATGGCTTAATGCGTCTGGAACAGATTCAGGATCTGGAGTATTCGTGTTGCGCGTTTGATATATTTTCTTCGGTCTACCTGGTTGACCTGTCTTCAGTAATTTTGGACGTCCTCTTCCACGACGAACTTCACCATCTTCGTTAGATATATCTTGTAATCTAACTTCAGTTGTAGATTCTTCTGGGTTTGAATCTCTGTCCTCTTCTTCGTTTTCTTGATGTTCCTCATCTTGAGAATCTGATTATTCCAATAGAATGCCACTCGAATTATCAGCCGTATTTGCTTTTGTATCATCTGACATAACCAAAAGATCCTTCGTTGATGTGTCGATTAAATCTTGTTTCTCAAAGAACCTTACATCCCGTGCCTTAATTACGGTTCTTGTTTCGGGTTTCCAAAGTCGATACGCCTTAGACTCTTCGGAATATCCGATTAAGACGTATTCATCACCTTTCGGTTAAAACTTTCCTCTTCTTTGCGTCTTATTCAGTACAATCACTTTGGATCCAATAATTCTAAAGAAACCAACGTAAGGTTTGCGTTTTGACCATGCTTCAAAAGGCGTTTTTCCATCCAATGTCTTCGTCGCACATCTATTTCGAATATACGTTGCTGCATTGACAGCTTCTGCCCATAGTGATTAAGGGAGGTTACCTTGCAACATTATACATCTTGCCATCTCAACAAGTGTGCGGTTCTTGCGTTCCGCAACTCCGTTCTGTTGTGGTGTGTATTCGACGCTCAGCTGGTGCGTAATTCCTTCATTTTTCAGAAAACTCTTGAACTCGTTCAAAAGATATTCCCTTCTGTTGTCCGTTCGTAACTTCTTGATTTGTTGACCCGTTTGCTTTTTGGCCGTCAGCTTGTAGTTCTTGAATGCTTCAAGAACGTCAGATCGTTTACGCAACATCGTAGTTTCGGTATAACGCGTGCAATCGTCTGTAAAAGTTACAAAATATTTAGCACCACCAAGAGATTCGGTATTTATCGGACCGCATATATCCGAATGGACTAATCCCAACACGTCCTTTTCGCGATATGTGGAACTTTTAAATGGCTGAGCGTGTACCTTACATTTAGCGCATATTTCACAGTTAAGTTGATCTAGGTTAGTTACAAAGTTCATGCCATCCACTATTCCTTCCGCTTTCATCTTCTTGAGGTACCCGCAGAGGGAAGTGATCCGCGCAGTTCCTTGGGCTTAGCCACCCCACGGTCTCCCGAGCACATCACCGCGGACCAGTGTGGAGAGATGGGCTCTGATTTTCGCGCATGCGCGACTGTTGTGGCGTCAGGAAAGTAACTACAACGAAAAGAATAGGACACTATTAGTGAGTTCTATTAAATTCTGCGAAAAATTTTGGAAAATGTAAATAAAATGTAAAATATACATTCAAACTAAAACGAGATATATATTTATATATAAAATACTTCATTTACTATTATCCAAATTAATTTTTATTATCAAAATAAATTAAATACAAAGTAATATATGTATTGTCGAATAAAGGAAGGGGAGGTAGGTATTAAAACTAGTCTTTTAAATAAAACAATTTATATGTAACAAAAAGAAAAATATTCTATTAGGCAGAAATTTGAACGGATACCAACATTTATTGCACGGGTAAGGAAAACTGCCAAAAACCTTACCAGTATCCATGTAAGAACAAAAAATGTTGCACAATCTTTGAAATAAAACATATAATATGATATAATAATAAACATATGTATATGTATTATACTGAAAAAAACAGTACTATTTCAAAATTAGAAAAAAATTGTCTTACGTGTAGTACTTAACAATACAAAATAAAGAAATATATAATTTTAATTACGGATTATAAAACAAAAATCAAAATTTATTAACTGACTTAAAAAAGTAGCAATGGTTATTTATATTTTTAAAAATTTTAATAAAATAAACATAAATGCATATAATCCTGTTTTTTGTGTTTCACGCTTAGCGATTACCTTTGTAATTATATTTTTACACTTATGTCGACCAAGTGAAAGATGTAATGCAATTTTAGAATTTACAAAGATATTTTTAAATATAGTGGAATCAAATAATCCGCGATTTTAAAAGCTATATTGTGCTTAGCAAAAAATGCTGCTAATATTATTTCCGCGCGTTTAACGTTATTTATATGCGAATCAGTCTCTTCATTATTTTCAATAACTACGTTATGAGTGTTATGACGATGTGCTTCTTCTCTGTGTTGAACCAATTGCGAATGATGAACTAATTTCGTTTTGCAACATGTAATAGTTTTTATTGCAAAAGGTACAGATAGCTTTATTTTCTGTTGGATGGGGAGCTAGCCATCCTTTAAAGTTCTTTTCATCTAACCACGATGTCTGGAATTTTCTAACTTTTTAACAGCTCCTTCTTTAACCATGCTTATTAATCTATTACTAATGTATACATGATATTACCTTACACTTACCTTTATCCTATCCTGCGGCACCATCCTATCTGTCATTCGAATTCCGCCAAAACTTGCGGTCATACGATCATGGTACCAGATACGTTACTGGAATCCCTACCTAACCCCAACATAACCTGACTATTCTGTTGCGCATGCGCGAAAATTAGAGCCCATCTCTCCACATCACCGCGGACATACACACACATGCACCCCAACACACACACCCACACAGCACTACCGCAGGGGGAAGTGATCCGCGCAGTTCCTGGGAAGTAGCGTGCCCACGGTAACCCGAGCTCAATAGCGCGGACAAACGCACACAGTTACACACCTATTGAAGTTGCCGCTTATTTTGAGATTGCCAGATACACGCTAAAACACATACAGACACCCAGGGTAGATAGTCTCCGTGTGGAGGCAGTAACGCCCGTAAGCAAGAAGAAGAAGATCTTCTTGAGGTCGTTGATGTTTACTGTAGAGACGGGTCGTCGCATTTAATGTGCGCACCAAACCGCGGTACCGAATGTACACGAGGGAGGCCGAGCGTGGCCGAGCGTCTTCGAGTCGCGTGCTTTGCGAGCGTCCCTACGGGGAAGTTAGTTGCAAGCAAACTACCGTTCTGATAGCACGTGGATGTTACAATAAAGCTGTGTCATTATTCTAGAACATTCTAGATTATTCTCCTTTGACAAGGCTACCGCAACTCGGATGCCTCAACATTTACGTGTCCATACCTTTGGTGCCATCTCAGTATTCTATCATGCTTATTTTCCGCCAAAATTGCACGATCTATCTTCTCATCGACGACAGTTGATTCCGTTTCGTAGCTGTCAGGATCGTTGAACCGTCTTTCCGTTTTATGAACGCGCGATTTCTTTCAAATATTACTGAATGTCCTTTATCTGTAATGCTCGGCACCGATAATAAATTATTTCGTAGCTCCGGTACGTATAACGCGTCTTGTATTTTTACCGAATTATTCTCGCATCGATTTGCTCTTAAATGTAAGTTTATATTATCTGATCCGACCGACATAACGAAATGTTCTCCTGCTGTATACACTTTCGATTGGTCGTCTTTATTAATAGTTTCAAATTTCTGTTCGTTATTACACATGTGCCTGGTTGTACCGCTGTCGAGGCACCACACGCCCGATTTCGTAGTGAGTTCTGCATTACACGCGATCGCGGTTAGAGCGTTGTCCGTATTGTTTGATTTATTTTGCTTTGACTTTACACGGCAATCACGACTTCGGTGTCCAAATTTATCACAGTTATAACAATTTCCGTCGAATCTCTGTGTATTTACTTTCGCGCTGCCATCTTTCGGATTCACACGCGAGTTCACACGCGACTGCTTTCCACGATTGGTGCTTCCTCTTGCCAACGACGCGTCGCTCTTCTTATCACCGTCGGTTGTTTTCGCATCTCGGTCGTTCTGTCTCGCTTCTTCTTCTTTAAGCTTTGCCTTGAGAACTTCGAGCGTTGGTATGTCGTCACGTGATTCCATGTCTATACTGAAATTTTCGTATTCTTCTGGTAGAGAATTTAGCAGCATTATGGATAATAATTTGTCTGGGATTTCAATGCCTGCTTCTTCCAGCTGCCATGCCTTGGTCGTGAAATCATTCACATGTTGCGTTATTGTCACGTTCGGCTTCTTTTCCATCCTCAGCAACTGCTTATATAATGTGGCTTTTCTTACTGGACCTTTGGATTCGAAGATTCCTTTGAGACAATCCCAGGCTCCTTTTGCAGTCTCAGCCTTCTTTATGTAATTCAGCTGACTGTGTGAAATGCTCAGATTAATTAACGCTAGAGCCTTCGAGTCCTTCCTTATCCAGTCGTTTGCATTTTCTTGCGGCTTAACCTCTGTGCCGTCAACGTACTGCCACAAATCGTTATATACAAGTACACTTTTCTTTTGTACTTTCCACAGTTCGTAATTACTGTCCGTTAATTTTTTGATGTTCGAGAAACCACTCGCGGACGCCATTTTTGAGAAGCCGTTATCTTTCGATCAACACGCGCAGTCAATGACACGCTTCTGGGCCCATAACCTGTTAGAAATGGTTGGTTATAGGGCGGAACTATAATAGTGCAGAGTACTCGACAATTAGTATTTATTTGGCACTGCCCGCGTTACATATAGAAATAAAATAAAGTGGCTTAAACGAAACTAGTACACGCGGAGGCTACCGGAAGAAGGAATGAAGAAGAACATAGAGTAGTACATTATATTAGATAGTTAACTTGAAAAAAAAACTAGGCCTCTATCTAGCGTTACTAAATATGTATCGATGGTAACTAGGACCTAATAAGCACAAGCACACGTAGATCTAACATTCTAACAATAATTTTATTATGTATGGCACTTTGAAACGGTTTCAAAGTGCCATACATAATAAAATAATTATCAATAATCCTGCGAAAAATATCGAAAAGTCAATAAAATCACAGATTACCAGCATAATGAGTAAGTTAGATTAGGTTATGACGCAATTCCAGGGAGGAAGCGTATCTTCTGAGTATAGTTTCGCTAGAAACTTTTTTAGATCCATATTTACTACGGAATCCACAATACGCCTGAGTATAGTTTTTGCCTCTACTGTAGAAGCACTCAATAAGAAACACTTTTTCTTCGATGCTTAGCGCATTCATTCTGACACTCCTAATTAACCGGCTTGTACAACGGCTCAAATAAAATTGACAGATCTCAAGTACCTAATTAGTTAAACGACCGCCGAAATCGAGAAGGGAAAATATAACCATTTACTTTTAACACATTCCCAATAGTCACCCGGTATAACTCTAATAATCAAATTTAATTTATTTAAAAAATATAGTGAATATTGCTAACAATAAGCAGACTACAGTAAATAAATTTACTTAAACAATATATTTAGTGTATAGAAAAAGAAATGTAATTTGCTTTATTGGCAAGAGGTCGAGGACGCGGTGGACTATAAATCTCGATTTTGATCCGCTTGTACGTTATGATCGAGAATAAGTTGATGTAGGTATGTCCGAGCGTTACGTTCACAATATGTCTTGTAGATCAGAGTTAGTGGTTGGTATAAGAGCCCATGCACTCCGGCCTGAAGAGGCCTATTGTGCCCAGATAATATGTCTTGTAAATAATACTTTTTAATGTTTAAAATTAAGTAGCCGGGTAGTTCATAAGACTTAAAGAAAGACGCTAAAAAAAGAGGAAGTATAATGTTGTATAACGCACTCGATGAGCGCAAGAGTAGCGGGGATATGTAGAATCAATATACACTGTTTAATTTTTTTGTTATTTTTATTTCTTTTTGAACTATTTAATATACAGGGTGTTCTAAAAAGGTGGGGCCAAAATTTAGGAAGATATTCCTCAGACCTGAAGAATGAAAAAATGTATGAACATGAGTGCGGAAACAATTTTTTCAGGAATTATGTTGAAAATATTGTTGATTGTATTACTTACACAAGAAACAATTTAGGATTAATCATTATGTAAACAAGTAACTATAACATTAAAGGTCAAATTTTTCTGATTTCTGCCTGGCAGATAAGGTCACAACCTTATTTAGCCGTACTCAGAAAAGAAGCTCTAACTCCTGAAAAAAGCGTTTCCGCACCCATGTTCATATAACATTTTTTCATCCTTTAGGTGTGAGGAATATTTCCCTAAATTTTGGCCCCACCTTTTTAGAACACCCTGTATATAGACATTTATTATTTAATAGAAATACCCATGTGGTAATAAAGGCGCTCACCAAGTGCGCTATATGTATATGGCACTACTTGCTAGTGCGTCTTCCTCTCTAACATTTATAATACCGATCACTTAAAATTTTAAACAGTAAACAGTGTTATATTTATGAGGCAAATTACACACAAATAAAACACTCAGAAACGGATCAATTAATTTTCAATTATTCATGATCTGCGAGCAGATCAAAATCAGTAATTAGTCAACCATGTCCTCTTCTTGCTAAAAAAAATGTAACAGTTTTGACTTTAATTTCATGGTCTTTCGTAAAATTAAAAATGTTTGGATAATTAAAAATTAAATTTTTTGTTACATCTAATTGTGCGTAGTGAAATAGTCGAAATAATGCATAATTTTCGATTTTTCGTATAAACTAACTAAGAAAATATCAGTATTTATAGTAGTTTTAATATTTATACTGTCGTCAAAAAGTTTCCGGACAAGACCTATAAATAACCTGCTTTCTCGTGTTTTACTCTGTCTCGCATTAGGAAGAGATTTTCAAACAAACATTTAAATTTTATTTACGTCTCATATAAATTAACATACAGATGAGTACTTTTTCGCAGTTTTACAGGATTAGAGTAAATGTTTGAAAATACAATTTGATTTATTTTATTGAAAAAGTATGAGTTGTGAACGAAATATTGGCTTAAAATTATAAAATTTTTTTGTTTTGTATTAGTTGAATATAATTGAATCATTTTTCTTACAATAATAAACGTTTTACTTCAATTTTTGCTACTCCTACCTTTGTCCGGAAACTTTTCGACGGTAGTGCATATAAATCTGAAGAACATAATAAAAGCAAATAAGAATATTAATTACCGAGAGTGTAAATTGGCTATCCAAATCAAACAAGCCACAAACTCTGATGCGCAACGGATGAGCCCATAGAAATACTCCCAATTCGATCATTTCCTAAAAGTAAAGAGAAAATCGCAAAATGTTATTTTTGTAACTTTTCCATAATTAAAATGTAAAAATGTGGTAAAACTAGATAATTAGGGCCTATACGAGAAATCAATCGCCACTTAAATATGTTGTAGGGGAGGTTTTTCTGAGTAAATCTACGTAAAAAAAAAGTGGGGGACGCACTGAGAAAAATGTCTGGTTGCATTATTAGGAATTCTGGTAGATTCCACCAGTATGTCTGTTGGAAAATAAACGAATCAAAATTCTTGTAGGAATTACCAGATGATCATGATTAATTTTTTCCTGTTAAATATACCAGAATTTCTTGTTAATAATACTAAATTTATTTTGTTAGGTTAACATAACTTTTTAGTGAAAAGAACGAGCTTTTTTGTTTCCTATACCAGAATTTCTTGTTAATCAAGAAACCATTAGCTTTGACCAAACTGACAATTTTATTTTGTATTACAAACTCGACGTTTCGACACTTGTTTTGTGTCCTTTTCAAGAATATACTAGAAAAAGACAGATATAACATAAAGAACTTAATCGCACAAGGAACAAGAGAACAAAAAGAAAAAGATAACATACTTAGTCAGATATTAAAAATAATGAAGCCACTCGAGACGTCATAAGTGGTAAGGCTTATTGCAGTTTGCACCTTGTCCAGAAATTGTAACACCCTTCAATTGTCATAAGGACATAAGAATGTCGAACACGATATAAAAGTGAGAGCGTTAACGAGCTCATCTCACCAAGTCGAAAGACGGCGTCAGACTAGTCTGTGTCTGTGGATACGAAATTTAGTCAATGGAAGGATACATAGAAAAACAAACGGAAGGAGGGGGGACAGCAATTAAGTGGAAATTATAATTCTATCATATAGAGGATTTAAGTTCTCAGTATCCTTTTGGAGATTGATCGTATTATTATGTTTTTTATATAGAACATCTCCGCTATCTCCCTCTTCTTAGTGTTTCCCTCTCTATGTAGGATCTCAGGAGAGGACCATTTAAAATCGTGCCCGTATGTTAACCGGTGCTTACTCACTACTGTGTAATTGCGTGCTCGTTTATTAATGTCGCTCCTATGTTCCTTCACACGAGTTTCCAGATGTCTACATGTTTGTCCTATATAGGACATATTGCAGTCATTGCAATCAATTTTATAGACAACGCCTGTTTCCTTCATGTTGTCGATTTTATCTTTTCCAAGTTTTATAATGGAATCTAGTTTTTTAAGCATCGTGTGAAGGACATCCAAGCCACATCTATTCAGAGTAAGACGAATATTTTTGCTTAAGCCTTTGACGTAAGGCAGTGTTATATGTCTTCGAGCATCAAAAGAGTTGCTGTTAGTACTAGAGTCAACGATGTCACTGCGACAATTTAATTCTTTCATCCTTTTGTTGATCTGCTTGTTAATGATGTGCTCCGGAAAGCAATTATTAATAAGGATATTTTTTACAATTTCGATGTTAGAATTGTGGAATTGCTTATCCGACAGTAGAATCGCGTGGTCAACGAGGCTTATGACCGTATTAATTTTATACCTCAGCGGATGATTAGAAAGGTAATTTACATATCGGCCCGAATAGGTAGGTTTCCGATACCAATTAGTCAACAACTTGTTACCATCCCTAATGATCAATGTATCCAAGAAGGGAATGGTCCCATTGCACTCAGTTTCATGCGTAAACTTTAAACGAGGATGGTAATTGTTAAAGGTTGTGAGAACATCATTAATCCTACGCTTCTTTATTATGGCAAAGACATCGTCGACGTATCTGCGAAAGAACGATATCTCGAAGTCAAGCGAAGCATGGCAATAGACTTCCAGGTCTTCCATTACGATATCAGCCAAAATTGGTGACAATGGAGAACCCATCGGGCTGCCAAAGATCTGTTCATATGTGTTACCATTAAACCTGAAGTTAGTGGAATCCAAAACTAGCTCAATAGCGTGAAGAAATTGAGGTAAACTAAGTTTAGTGACCTGAGAGATATCATGCCAACGCCTTTCTATACCCTTGAGAACCAGCTCCTTAGGGATAATGGTGAAAAGCGCAGTAGCGTCCAATGAAACCAGTATTTCATCGGAAAGTATCTCTTTATTTTTGATCTCTCTAACGAAGAACCAACCGTCCTTAATATGAGACCTAGGTTTGCGAATAGAGCGTTGTAATATGTCATGGAGAAAGGGGGCTACATTATATAAGATTTTAAATTTTTTTTTTCTTGTTAATGATACAAAATTTATTTTGTTAGGTAAAATTCCGCATATAATATCGCAAATTACTTTTACGCTTTTTCAGACATTAAATAACAAAGTTAGAAAACTTAATAATGAGGGATGACACACACACACACACACACACACACACACACACACACACACACACACACTCGATAAGAGACAACACAAAGTCCAAAATTAGGACATAAGACGTCTTATGTTCCGATTTTGGACTTTGTTTGGGATATTGACAAAAACTGATTTAATAAGGGTCATGGCGCCCGTGGCACATAGAAAAACATAAGGGTGAGAACGTAGTATATCACAATATATAATATAATATATATCACTTTATTTCACTATGACTTTAACTTTCCATCACACGCACTTCTTTCCACGGCCAGATTTCTTTTAGGTGAAATAGAATGTACAAGTTGAACTGTCGAAGTCGTACCTACAACACGCACCAACACGAACGACGCACGACGCAACTGCTAGAGTTCGCTGCGGTAACGTTAACCAGAATTTTGGTTGCACGTTCTTTGTTCTTATGTGACGTGTATGTCTAGTAAATATAACTAGAAGTTTTGTAAATTTAACTGGAAAATACTAATCAAATTCTTATAGTTAAGTCTATCAAACATTCTAGTTACAATATATTGAGTCCTGTCGTTATAACTAGAAATCCTGCTTGGTTTTACCAAAATGCGTTCTATCATATACGTCTTGTTGGTACAATCAGAACATTTTTCTCAGTGCGGCATTGGTTTAGAAGATAAGTATAGCAAATTGAAATTTCACAATTTTAATGCTTTTTATTAGATATTATAAAGTAACACCATGTTGATGACTTTGATCTTGACATATATTATAGAGGTCATCTTCCTGAGTAACCTTTAGAAGGTTTTAGCCAACAATCGTTGTTAATTAAAAAATTATTAACAAAGAAAGTTTGAAAAATATAGGTAACAGTTATTTTGAGTATTATGAGATATTTACAGGGTGTTTGAAACAAAAGTATTCAGCCGAAAAATGGGGGTAGATTGGGTCAAACCGAGACGAAAAGTCATGTACCATTTTGCAAGATTCGCAATAGTTAACGAATTATTAATTGATACGTCTGAGCAAATGAGCGCATGAGAAGCGGTAGGCCGAACTCGGCAGACACGTAAAATACCATTTTATGGTATTAAATACATGACTTTTCGTCTCGGTTTGACCCAATCTACCCCCATTTTTCGGCTGGGTACTTTTGTTTCAAACACCCTGTATATGTTACGAGAAATTTGATTAATTCGGGAATTATACATAATGACCGGCCAATATGCATAATACCCGCTTGTTTTGGGACATTTAAATAATGAAAGACAAGGTGGAAATGTGATTAACAAATTAAAAAACTGAAGATATCTTTCTAAAAAAAATATGGTATTCTATCAACAATCTCAACTTTCTTATTTACGATGTGTTACTATGCACTAAAATATAATAGTTAAAGCAGACAACAGTTTGTGCTTTTGTTTAAAGCAGAGAATACTCTGTGAGAATAGTAAAAATACAGAGTATTCTCTGCTTTAACCAAAAGCACAAACTGTTGTCTGCTCTAATTATTACTTTAAACTGTTCAGACTGACGGAAAAATCAACTCAAATAATTTGATTTATCAAAATAACCATTTACCCAGCAAATATTTTGGTTGTGGGATGTTGCCAAAAGGGCAATAAATGCTAGCAAAACGATAATGCCAAAGCCAGGGCCTACTGTGTCCGCAATTGCTCTCCATATGAACGAAATCTTAAGAACATATTCTGCAGTCAAATTGACGACAACACCAGAGCAAATCTGACAACAACATTACGACGTCAGATTGACACAACAAATTGAGGACAGATCTTTTTACTGCAAAGCGGCAGTCGATTGGCACCAAACGCAGACCAAATCTGTCCCAATAAATGTCGCGAATTTGTTGTATTGTTTAGAAAAAGTAAGCTGGCACAGCATATTTTATGCTGTCTTATTGTGAGCAAATTTTATTAGTTATTTTATGGCTAAAGTATCCTTAACAAATTGCAAAATTATTTTTCAACTAATAAAATTATGATTTTATTATTTTTCAACTAATAAAATTATGATTTTATTAGTTGAAAAATAATTTTGCTTCTTGGTTCTCTTCTTGCACAAAGAGAACCTCTAGTTACAAATTGGATTTGCCTTTTGGGTCGTCGGGATCCTTCTTATATATGCGGCAGGATGTCTTTTAAATACGAGAAAATTATCTGTCCATGCGCCGCCTAGTGGTGTCGATATAGAGTATTTTGAAATGTTTGACTAACAGATGCTGTTGCATTCTTGCGTGACGAATGCTGACACTTTCGTAATAGCAAAGTTGCTTGATATTTGTAGTGAATCTGTCGTCAATGCGTTCAACAGACCCGCTCGCTTATCCGAGCCATCTGTCGTCAACATACATTGTTGTATTTTTGCGAGATGTTTGCTGACACTGTTTGCAATAGCAAAACTGCTTAGCATTTGCCATCAATCTGCTGTCAATATGTTCGGTATCTGCTTGCTGTTAACTGCTATTCTGTCATATATTTTGCCGACAAAGGTTGTTGCATATTGACGGAAGTGTGCTAACAGAATTGACAATACCAAATTATGTTTCCCATTTGCGGCGTTTCGGCAAACATAATTTGTTGCCAAAGTTTGCGATTACAGATTGTGTTAGCTGGGTAGCATATTGGGAAATATGTATAATGACCGGGGATTAATTCTTCTCTACTAATCATTTTGACCAAACAAATTGGGAATTATGCATATTGGCCGGTTATTATGTATAATTCTCAATTATTTATATTTTCCGTAACATATATATATGAAAGACTAATATACCAAAGTACATACGTGGACACAGGAGCGCGTTTCACAGGGATTGGGGGGGGGGGGGCTCGTTTTACAACTTACAAAGTACATGCGTGGACACAGGAGCGTGTTCCACAGGGTCGAGGGAGGGGGGGGGGGTAGACCTCGCTTTACAACTTACAAAGTACATACGTGGACAGAGGAGCGTGTTTTACAGGGGCCGGGAGGGGGGCGACTTTTTTTCGCTTTACAACTTACAAAGTACATGCGTGAACAGAGGAGCGTGTTCCACACTGGTCGGGGAGGAGGTGCAGGGGGCCTTTTGCCCCCCACCCTTTGTACAAGTACTTACAAGCATGGTCGTATAAACAGATCTAGGCACTCCTATCCAAAAGCATAAGATGAAAACGTGACCCGAGTGAAGCCAATATGGCGTCAGCCTGAGGCTACGTTTTGCACATGTGTGCATAATATGTGTGCCTGGCGCATGCGCGCCTGGCGCGCGAAAGGCTGCCTCACGTTGACGCCATGTTAATTTTCGGCTTTATTCGGGTCACGTTCCTGATTCGCGCGCGAACCGTGGCAGTGGTCGGACGTGTTCCTTCCCTTCCTTGATTCCCGCGCCAGCGTGGTACATTCTTGCGATAAAGTGTCCGGTGCGTGGGCTTTGCGTGTATGCGAGACCTGTGTTTTTATAAAGTGCGTCTTTGTAAATAAATTGTTGCCTTTTTCATTGTCTGGGAGTTTTTAGTTTTTTTCTTTCTGGTCGGGTTCTTTGTCTATTACCTCGGCGTTACTGGGCGACCCGAGGGGACATGCAGGAGGCTTTGGCCCCTGTTTGTTCGGCCCCCGACGATGCTCCCCGGGAAGTGCGGCGTCTTTCAATTCCGCAAATAGATTTTGCTCAATTCGAAAACAGTGTTTTAGCAAGTCAGCAGACTGCCTGTGAGTTCGATTTGACCGGTGGCTTGCGGTCGGGATCTGAGTCGCAGGAATCGCCGGATTCCCGGGTTCTTGGCGGTAAAGATAACGACGACATGGGAGATTGAAAGAAGAAGTTTCGTAAAGGTAGGCTTACCGACGAGGACGGAGGGGCACGTCCTTTGGCGGCTCCTTCGGGTGCGGGGTTTAGCGCGGGGGATCGCCCCGGCGCCCCCCTTGATGGCGTGATCTCGGAAAGCGAGCATTCTAAGAAGTGTACCGCCCCCGGGGGTGGCGGTCAGCAGTGCGTAGTCTCTCCCCCGGGAAGTGTTAGATTGCCCCCCCCCCCACCCGGGGGGGGGACAAGTTTTGCGATTCAGATACGTCCGAGGACGAGGATGTTGACATGATCGACATAACAAAGGCGGACAAAAAATGTGGCGTCAAACGTCACGCCGAAAGCGAGGCCGCGCCTGTGGGCCCGGGGGGGAAGTCCTCTCCCCCGGGGGCGGGTTCGGCGAACAAGCGCAATAGGAAAAATACTAACCGGTATAAAAACAATGACTTCCCGCCGTTCTACGTACAATTTCAATTCGCAGACGATAGGAGGGATGGGGACTCTCTCCACATTTCCCAGCTTATCAACAAGAAATTCGGTGCGACCGTTACTCGCATCGACGACATCGGTAATAGCAAAATCCGAGCGCAATTTAGAACGGCTCGAGACGCAAATGACGCGATTGACTCAGCGATTTTCAAGAAAAAAAACATCCTTGCATTTATTCCGGAATTTAAGATTGTTTGCATCGGTGTAATTAAAAGCTAATTGGAAGATTAAAGATCTTAAACCAATCATCGAATCGTCGGTAAAAATTCTAGAAGTTTCTTGTTTAACCAAGCGCGGTTGGAAAGAGACGCTAATGGTAAACCGGTGCTCGTGCCATCAAATTCGCTTAAGATCAAATTTGAGGGCTCGCAACTTCTTAATGAAATTTTCATACATAAGTGCGAGTGGTCAGGCCATTCATGCCATTAGTCCGTATCTGCTACAATTGTTTTAATTATGGTCACACAGCCGAGGTGTGCAGATCTAAGACGAAATGTTTGCGTTGCGGCGGGTTGGCGCATAAACGGGGTGACGGGGCGCGGGGGTGTCCCCGCGAGAGCCTGCCCCCCTGGTGCGTTAACTGTGAGGGTGAGCATCTGCCGACATCGCCGGAATGTCCGGTATATAAAAGGAATAAGCAAATTTCAGAAACCGCGACTCTAGAAAACATCCCTTTCGATGAGGCGCGCATAAGGATTGAGGGGAGCGCCCGACGGCGGCAACCCTGGCATCAGCTGCTAGCTTTCCTAGTCTCGGGTCTCCCCCCTCCTCGGGCTCGGGTTCGGCGGGGGCGACTCTGGCTGGCGTGCTTTCTCACATTTTTTTATCGACGACGGCGTCTCCGTCGCCGGCCTCAGTCGGGCTAGATCGGCGGGGGCGGCGGAGCGAAGGCCGACTTATGCAAAGAAGGCGAGCTCCCCCCCTCCCTCGGGTGGGGGCGGTTTTAGTTTTAGAATGCCCTCGGGACCCTGTTTCGATTTACAATCAAACGCGGCGTACGAGCCAGGAGCGAAACGGTCGGTTAAATTTGCAAAAGTTGCGAAGCCAGCATAACTTGGTTCTTAACTCTCCCAATGGGCGAAGTCGGGAATCGCGGGGTCCTCCAGCTTTTGTTTTTAGTCCTTCGCCGCACAGCGAGCCTCCAGACAGGGGGCCTCCGGGAACGGGTTCCGAATCGGGCAGTTACGCAACATTTTCTAGTGCTACCATCATCCAGTTTATTGTATCATTGGTCGATCAACTCGTTGGTTATTTTCCTGCTATTAAGAGCTCCCCATTCTTTGACTTTTCGAATCTTATGTGTACCTTTCTTAAAAGTGTTAGTGGTCTAGCAAAATATGGAAGGGTACATCGGATCGGAGACCACAAGCACGGGATTTAGTATTATTACGTGGAATTGTAGGGGAGCTATTGGTAAAAAGACGGATATTGAGAAACTTTGTGAAACCCATGATTTAATTTTTCTGATGGAGACGTGTTTGAGGCCCGGGCACCCCTTCCCCGTTCGCGGGTTCAGGGTGGTTCGGAGCGATTGTTCCGGCTTGGGGCTCAGGGGCGTCATGTTGCTAATAAGAGACAACATACTTTTTTCAGAAATTAAGCTGAAAGAAATCTTGGACCCCTCGGTTGAGGGGGTGGGGATAAAAGCGGAAATTAAAGGCTCTGAAGTGGCAATCCTGGGGGTGTACGACATCCCAACCAGACCTGCCATAACGAAACCTGGCATAAGCTTCTTCACAAGATGTCTATTATTACGGGGGATTTCAACGCTCACCATCCGCTGTGGGGAGCCTCCTGATCCAATTCGACAGGTAATACGTTGGCCCATCTCTTGGACCACAGACCGTTCATGATTATGGGCCCGGATACGGCGACTTACATCCCTCCTCCGGGCTCGGCCCCTTCCACGCTGGATTTGGTGATCGGGTCCTGCAGTGTTGCCCCTATCATTGATGTTTCGGTCCTGGAAGACACCATGGGGAGCGATCATCTCCCGGTGTGCACGGCCATCAGGAGATCGATTAAGACTTGCTCGATATTCTCCCATAAATGCAAATTTACCAAAGTACAATTTAAAAAATTTTCAGCGGTCCTTTCTAGTAGGGCGGATGACATCAAGGAAGAGGTGCTGAAATACGGCGATGAAGAACCCCTAAGGCAGTATGAGCCATTCTGCGGAGCAATTATGGAGGCCGTGGGCCGGTTTTCTCCCCCGGTTAAGAGTGCTTCCAGAGGAGGCATTTGCACGGTTCCCCCCCAGTCCTTGGTGGACTGATGATTGCACGGAGACGGTGCACAAGAGAAGGGAGGCGGAGGCAAGATATCGCAAGGAACGCATCAATCCTAATTTTCGTAGCTGGAGAGAACAGAGAATCACCACCAGGAAAATCCTGCGCAAAGCTAAAAAAAAGGATGGAAGAGCTTTTGTTCTTTACTAAATTATAAAACTCCTACCAGTGGCATCTGGAGAATGATTAAGAGGTTCCGCAACCGTAAAGCAGCCGACGCAGCCAAGCCGGCAAATGAAGAGTAAATACGTGAAGCGATTTCCAATATTTGTCCGCCCACCTGCGCGGGGCCGCGTGCGGCCCTCCCTGGAGATGACGGGCACAGGCCGCCCAACCCTAACCTCGTTTGGTTGGACGACAAGTTCAAGACGTGCGAATTTTACGCAGCACTGCAGTCAACAAAATCGCATGGACTATAAGATCCTAAAGGCTCTTCCCTCTTGTCTAAAGAAGCTACTCCTTAGAATTCTCAACAACTTATATGCCTCGAGTGTTTGCCCCGAAGAATGGTCCCACTCGCTAGTGCATCTAATACCCAAGCCCTCCGAGGCGGGTGTCCGGTCCTATCGCCCTTACCTCATGCATTCTCAAGCTGCTCGAGAAGATGATTTTGAGTAGGATCCACTGGGCTGCCTGAATCTCACACCACGGGCCTTAAAATTGTTCCAGATTTTCAGTATGGATTCCGTAAGTTTCGTTCATGCTCAGACAATCTGACTATCCTGGCTTCTGCAATCCATGGCTCTAACCTAAAACGCAAAACCACAGCTGCATTGTTTGTAGACATCAAATCGGCATTCGACAATGTCATTCCTGAGATTGTCGTGCAGGACATGAAGAAGTCTGGTTTTCCTGGAAGAATCTGTAAATTTGTCCAGAACTTAATCTCGGAGAGAAGAGTTCAATTCGTCGTCGACGGTAAACCTACGCCAGTCAGGCTGTCTCGCAAGGGCACGCCCCAGGGCTCTGTCCTTAGCCCCTTTTGTTTAATTTTTATATGCGTGAGATCGGCTCCGTATTACTTCCAGGAACCAAGATCCTGCAGTTTGCGGATGACATCGTGATTTATACAGCTGACAAAGACATCGACAGAGCCGTCCGTTTGTTAGAGGGATCCCTGACGGCTATGGGTAAATTCCTACGCAGCCGTGGTCTGGATATTTCGTCTAACAAGACTCGTTCAATGCTTTTCGCAAAAAATAGAGCGGACATCAACTTCGACTGTGTCATCGATTACGAGGGAGCACGGATACGCCCTGCGGACACGGTGCGATTCCTGGGAGTCATTTTAGACCCTAGGATGCGGGGCGACGCTCACATGGATTATTTGATTAAAAAAGCCGGGGATGTGGCTAACATCATCTCCTCCCTTCAGGGGGGGGGGGCTCGCATCCTCAGCTCCTGCTGTCCATTTATCGAGCGGTTCTGCGTGGATCATTGGAATATATGCGTCACACATCTTCTCACTAAGGAGCAACACCAAGAAGTTTCAACGATTGGAAATTATCCAAAATAAAGCTATCAGAGCTTGCATGGGATACCGCATCTCCACCCCCATTAACACTATGTTTGCAGAGGCTAAAG
This sequence comes from Harpagoxenus sublaevis, assembly GCA_030770355.1. Classification (NCBI taxonomy): domain Eukaryota; kingdom Metazoa; phylum Arthropoda; class Insecta; order Hymenoptera; family Formicidae; genus Harpagoxenus; species Harpagoxenus sublaevis. The sequence goes on from JASTWR010000232.1 coordinate 64,152, forward strand.
AGGCCCCTTTAAAATACAGATTGAGATTCTTGGCATCAAGATATATTTTCAAAACCATGTCTATTGAGGATCACCCGGTCATCACAGGCCTGCACGAGATCAACGACGCCATTCGGGACGATCCCGGAGGGTCTCAGTATATTCGGGAAGTTTTCACGCTTGCTGAACTTTTGAACCGGACCCATCAGTATGCTTCCTCCATCAGAATTTCGGTATGTCCCCCTATGTTTCAATTTTCCTACCATTCGGGTTTATTAGCTCCCACAGTACATACCCCTGAGGGAAGCTGGTTGGAACTTTTAGAAAAAACTCCCCTGACCTTGGTCCAAACTCTGTTTGAGACGTCCTTTGGCCCTCAAATAAAGGACTCTGTTGTTTTCTTTACAGATGGCTCCAAAATGGAAAGCGGGGACTACGTGGGCTCCGCCTGCTATTCCCCCCGGCCTAAAATAAAACTCATGTACAAGCTCTCTCCCCATGCTTCCATTTTCACTGATGAAGCTTGGGCGATTTATAACGCGATCCTTACCTCCCTTGATCTGCCATACAACAAATTGACTATAGTTTCCGATTCCAAGAGCGTCTTGGACGCGTTGGGAAACCCGTTAATTAGCAAATCTTCATACTTGATCGCATTAATTAAGTCTAAATTAGAGCACGCTGCTGCACAGGAAAAGGAGATACAGTTTATCTGGATCCCCTCGCACAAAGGAATTGTCGGCAACGAGATTGTTGATGCCCTGGCTAAACGTGCCATTAGGGAGGGTAGATTCGTGGGGGGGGGGGGACTTGCCATACTCGGACTTGTTCTCCGTCCCCAGAAGTAGGCTGGCCGCTGATTTTGATAATTATTTAGCCGCACGTAGTCAATTTAAAGGTAAACATTTTTTTGAGAACATTTATACCAAATCTATCAAGCCATGGTTCAACCATATGGGGTTAAACAGAGAAACGGCTGTTACCGTTTCCCGATTGCGAGCCAATCACTATAATCTTAATCACTCACTTTACAGGAAAAACATAATCGACGACGCCTCGTGTCCCTGCGGGGAGCGTATGCAAGATTTCAATCATTTAGTTTTCGAATATCCATTGGTTAGATCACAGGCCTCTAAACTGCGCCTGGCTGTACGTCAGGCTCGAGGCCCGACGTGTAAAAATATTTTCGATTTACTCAAGAAACCTACCAGCAAACGTGTAGACTGATCGTGGCTTTTTGCAAGTCAATTGAGATACAAATTTAAGTTTGAATTGGCCGCGTTCACGCGCGGCACTTGGTTACCCCCACCCTATGTCCATCCGTGTACCACTTTGCTCCCGCACGCTCCGGCATACGCCTTATTGACTAACGCCACGGTAGCTAGTTATGATATCGACTTTGAAAACACGTTGAGAGCATACTGGCCATATTGACCTCCGTCTGGAGGCAGGAGCCTAAGCAAACAAATAAGAAGAAGGGTCGCGTTCCTCTCACCGAACTGCCCAGACCTGTTTATACGACCGTGCTTACAAGTTTTGTAAGTTGAAGCGAGGTCCACCCCGTACAGGGGGGGGAGTGCGAGTGGGGCGCAAAAGCCCCCCCCCCCCCCCCCCCGACCCGTGTAGAACACGCTCCTCTGTTCACGCATGTACTTTGTAAGTTGTAAAGCGAGGTCCCCCCCCCCCCGGCCCTGTGGAACACGCTCCTCTGTCTACGCATGTACTTTGGTATATTAGTCTCATATAACTCATAATACTCAAAACAACTGCCAATTGAGCAAATTTCTATTTGGTGCCCGGTAAACATTTTTTTTATATATAAATAGATATAAATATTGGTAATTATGTAGTAATACGGACCACCCTCCGATGACCTTGACCTTGACATATGTTGTCAGGGTCACCCTCCTGAGTGACCTTCAGAAGGTTTTAGTCGGCGGTCGTTGTTTATTAAAAAGTTATAAACAAAAAAAGTTTGACAAATATAGCAGTTATTTTGAGTATTGAAAGGCATAAACGACCTTGACCTTGACATATGTTGTCAAGGTCCCCCTCCTGAGTAACCTTCAGAAGGTTTTAGCTGGCGGTCATTGTTTATAAAAAAGTTATAAACAAAAATAGATTGCTTGGTGGGAAAATTATTTAAAGCAGTGAATTGTTGGTATATTGAAAGAAAAGTTATTTAAAGCAGAGATTGGTAACTTTCCTTTCAATATACCAACAATTCACTGCTTTAAATAATTTTCCCCACCAAATTTTTTTTTTGTTTATTAAAAAGTTATAAACAACTTTCTAAGTTGAAGCACATACAAAGCACACACTTTTAAAGCGCGTCACTAACCTATAGGTTAGTGGCGCGCTTTACAAGTATGTGCTCTCTAAGTTGAAGCACATACAATGCACATACAAAGCACACACTTGTAAAGCAAGCCACTATCCTATAGGTTAGTGACGCTCTTTACAAGTATGTGCTTTGTATGTGCTTCAACTTAGAAAGCACATACTTGTAAAGCGCGTCACTAACCTATAGGTTTTGTCAATAACCAACTATTATTTCCTTTAACAAAGCTTTAACATGCTTTTGCCATGATTAAAGTAGAGAATATTTGTATTCACGTTTTTTAATACATAAAATTGTGCATATACTTTTCAATATACCAACTATTCTCTGCTTTAAATAACTTTCCTTTCAATATACCAACAATTCACTGCTTTAAATTTTCCCCACTAAACTTTTTTTGTTTATAACTTTTTAATAAACAATGACCGCCGGCGAAAACGTTCTGAAGGTTACTCAAGAGGGTGATCTTGACAACATATGTCAAGGTCAAGGTCGTTTATGCTTTTCAATACTTAAAATAACTGCTATATTTGTCAAACTTTTTTTGTTAATAACTTTTTAACGAATAACGACCGCCGGCTAAAACCTTCTGAAGGTCACTTAGGAGGGTGACCTTGACAAAATATGTCAAGGTCAAGGTCATCGGAGGGTGGTCCGTATTACTACATAATTACCTAAATATGTATAAATATATATAAATATGTATAAACATATATAAATATATATAATTATATATAAATGTAACGTTACATCTATATATAATTATACAGGGTGTCCCATTTTAATAATTCACCCCGATTAACAACGCAAAAAGTGGTCGGATAAAAAAATGTTTTAGACAAAAGTTGTTGGGTTTTGAGGGGAGCATCAGATGGTAACCTTGAGGTTATTATAGATAACCTTGTTCAAGGTAATTTCAAGGTTAGCTTTATTTTTTAAATGGAATGACCTATTCTTGACATCGGAAATTGATAGAGGAAATTTTACGTTAAAAACATAAGGTAACCTGTAGGGTCAGATTGAACCCTAAAGGTCATATAAAAGTCATCTTGCTTTCTTGTGTATGAATTAGTTTGGTGAACGAAAACTGACAGTTCTGCTAATCGCCCGGATCTTGCCTTGACTGGCTGGGTCATTTACCAAACTTGATTAGCAGAACTGTCAGTTTTCGTTCACCAAACTAATTCATACACAAGAAAGCAAGATGACTTTTATATGACCTTTAGGGTTCAATCTGACCCTACAGGTTACCTTATGTTTTTAACGTAAAATTTCCTGTATCAATTTCCGATGTCAAGAATAGGTCATTCCATTTAAAAAATAAAGCTAACCTTGAAATTACCTTGAACAAGGTTATCTATAATAACCTCAAGGTTACCATCGGATGCCCCCCTCAAAACCCAACAACTTTTGTCTAAAACATTTTTTTATCCGACCACTTTCTGCGTTGTTAATAGGGGTGCACTATTAAAATGGGACACCTTGTATATGGGCAAATTTTTCTCACAACCTAAAACTTCACTTCTTAAAAAAAATGCAATGCGAAAATAATCTATTTAATTATTTTTAGATTCTTCCTTTGATTATTTTTTCTGTATATAGGTACTATATTAAGAGACAAAAAGACATGTGTGAACAAATTTGATATATAATTATATATATTTATACATATTTATATCTATTTATACGTAAAAAAATTTTCACCGGGTATATTTTCTAAACCAATGGCGTCCCCCACTTTCTTCTTGCGTAGAATTACTCAGAAATACCTCCTTTACAATATATTTAAGTGGCGATTGATTTCTCGTATAGGCCTTAATTGTCCAGTTTTACCAAAAATGTTAATTATTTTTTACATGTTAGCTATTAAAAATAAGTTAATAAGAAAATAGGTAAAGTTAATCAAATTGCAAATTGTTGCAAATTTTAAACTTTACGAATTAAAATAAATAATAATAGATCTTTATTCAATTTTAATCTTTATATTTTAACAAAGTTTTCAAAAATATTTCTTCAAAATGTTTTATACATTTAATATAGAATTAAGATATTTATAATAATGTCCAATAAAATTTTATAGCCATTACGAAAAAGGTAAAGCTGAATTGTTTAACGCATGTGTACAAGATTAATTTTTTTATAGCAGTACCATATATACCTAGCTATGTATACAAGGTGACCTATTTTAATCTATAAACCAAAATATCTTGAAAATGACTGATTGTGAGTTAAAAGAATTGAACACATACTATAAGTGTTGAAGGAGTTCAAAGGAGTTGTTAGAACGTTGCAGAAAAAAATTAATAGGTGGAGAACTCCTGGAGATTTTAAAGTCATTTTTTCTTTTTTTTTTTAATAGAACCTAGTACTTATTTCTTTACTGTATGATGAAGGAGCGTGCGAGACAAACTTATTCATACCATATGTTGTAATGTTTTATTAACAAGTTTATATAAATTAAATTAGATTTTAAATTAATTTTCAGCGAGTCTTATTTGTTCCGTTACGCTATTTTTATCGCTTATGACTAGTTCACTTTCATAACTCATAACTCTTTGGAGCTGTTATGTATACACAAGTATTTATATAAATAGAGAAACTATTGCAGCAGCATATTCTTGAGACCAAATCCTATACCTCTTTTCCCTCCGACAACCATTTTTCGAGATATCGTAAGTTAAATATTCAAAGTCACCAAGTTTTCCTTAAATATCTCAAAAAATATTAGGCAAATAAAAAAATGTTTCACACAAAAGTTGTTCTAATTAATTAAAAATTAGAAAAAGATGATACAATAAAGAGTAGGGGTTTCCAATTAAAATTAAAAGTGACTTTCACATGATCTTGACGCCTACACTCAAGGTGAAACAAATGTCATTATATATGTTACGTGCCTTTCGTAATCCTTCAACTTTTAAAGTGTTACAAGTTATTATCTCTGAAAGTACGCGTCATAGCACAAATGTTTTACATAAAAGCTGTATTGTATGGAGAGAGACAAATAAAGGTAAAATTAGTGGTAAATGTTTCCCCTTACGAACCCCTTGCCAATAATCTTGACCTTGACATATGTTGTCAAGGTCACCCCCCTGAGTACCTTTAGAAGGTTTCAGCCGTCGTTCGTTGTTTGTTAAATAGTTATTAACAAAAAAAGTTTGACAAAGTAGCAGTTATTTTGAGTACTAATAGACATAAACGACTGATATATATGTGGAAATAGTACATGTATGAACGAAGGAAAGTTATTTAAAGCAGCGAATTGTTGGTATATTGAATAGTCTTTTTGTTAAAGCAGAGAATAGTTGGTACATTAAAAAGTATATGTATATACAATTTTATGTGTTAGAAAGCATGAATGCAAAGCATTCTCTGCTTTAATCATGGCAAAAGCATGTTAAAGCTTTGTTAAAGCAGATAATAATTGATTATTGACAAAACAAGGTAAATAAATCTATGACAACAATTTATACTTTTGTCATGATTAAATATATCAACTATTCTCTGCTTTAATAAATGATTTCTGTTACAGATATTAGACAATAAAGTTGACGAAATAGAGTAATATGATAATTTATGGATATACATTTTAATAGTTTATACACTTTGTTAAAACAGATAATAGCTGGTCATAACCTTGTTTTGTTAATAACCAACTATTATCTGCTTTAACAAAGCTTTAACATGCTTTTGCCATGATTAAAGCAGAGAATACTTTATATTTATGCTTTTTAACATATAAAATTGTATAAATATTTTTCTATACCAACTATTCTCTGCTTTAACAAAAAGATCGACTGTTCAATATATCAATAATTCTATGCTTTAAATAGCTTTCCTTTGTTCATACATGTACTATTTCAACATATACTTAAGTAGTCGTTTATGCCTTTCAATACTCAAAATAACTGCTACATTTGTCAAATTTTTTTGTTAATAATTTTTTAACAAAAAACGAGCGACGGCCAAAACCTTCTGAAGATCACTCAAGAGGGTGACCTTGACAACATATGTTAAGGTCAAGGTCATTGGCGGGGGGTTCGTAAGGGGAAATATTTACCAAATTAGTTTTTAAAAAATCAATTTTTTTAAGATTACATAATTATTGATTGCCTGCACACACGCGCACGCACGCACGCACGCACGCCCGCACGCACGCACGCGCGCACATACACAACACACAGTACCGTGCAAATAGTTTGCGTACTTTTGATTTTTTTTTTTTCTTAACTTGGTTTTAAGCCATTCTTTGTGAAGAATGATCGCAGAGCGATGTTTAAAAAAGCGTTTTAAAACTTAAACTCTCAGCTTTCGAATGCTTCAAAACTCGTTTGGATAACGCTAATACCGTCGGCACAACACAGTTTTTTAGAAAAAAAAACCTTGAAATGCACTGCTCACTTCAAATCGTCATAACTCAGTGAAAAAAAAATGGTAGCGTAATGATTAAAAAAGCATTTTGGAGAGGAAATGTTATGTTTTATGGTACAATCTATAAAATTTGAATAATAAATTTCATTTTTCTTATGCACGCCATCAAAGTTGAAGTTCGTCAATTTTGCAAGGTCCATTTTAAATTACCGCCGTTTGTAGTAAAATTTTCGCAAAGAAACGAGGCTTAAAGCATTCGAAAGCTGAGGATTTAAGCTTTAAAAACGTTTCTCTGCAAAGATTTTACTACAAACAGCGGTAATTTAAGATGGACCTTGCAAAATAGAAGAACTTCAACTTTGATGGCGTGCATAAGAAGAACGAAATTTATTCTCCAAATTTTATAGATTGTATCATAAAACATAACATTTACTTTTTAGGTGCTTTTTTAATCATTACGCTACCATTTTTTTTCACTGAGTTATGACGATTTGAAGTGAGCAGTGCATTTCAAGGTATTTTTTCTAAAAAAACTGTGTTGTGCCGCCGGTATTAGCGTTATCCAAACATGCTTTGAAGCATTCGAAAGCTGAGAGATTAAGCTTTAAAACGCTTTTTTAAACATTGTTCTGCGATTATTCTTCACAAAGATACGTCAGATAGCGTAAAACCAAGTTAAGTAAAAAAAATCAAAAGTACGCAAACTTTTGCACGGTGCTGTATGTATACCTTTTATTTTAGTAGTGCATTATATTTATACAAATTTTACTCACAGTCGAGAAGTTACTATGTTTGAATGCGGAAGTTTGTGCTGAGAATATTATACTCGCCAATGCGTTTGCCTAGAACAATTGTGTGCAACATTAGAAATGTTTATACTATACCAATTACGCTTATCAGCATTATATTTGTATAAGTATACTAATACCTGATTGCATGTCAAATAACAGATGCGACTTATAGCAATAATTTGAAGTATCAGATACGAGATAGAAATTAGCAGCGAGCTGTTACGTTGAGTACTTTCATAAAGACCGATGAAGACATAAGCTACAATGTCTATTAACATACACGTAATCCAACTGAGCAATTGTGGGTTGTAATAAGAAGTGAGATAATTTGTTGCATCGTGAAGATAGCGATGTAATCGCTGGAGATTCACGATAGTAAGCCTGTCGGCATATAATCTGATATTGGTGCCATCAACAGTTATCCCTATGTAAAACCTTTTATTAAGATCATTTATTATGCAGGGTGTATATCAGGCCGCCCGTCCCATCCGGTTTTTTCGTAAACGCGACATTTTAGAGAAAAATGTAGTGTCATACAAAAGTTTTGTGACTTTAAGGGGAACATAAGATGGTGTCATTGGCTTCACCTTGGATAGTCGTTTGAAGATCACATATACATATAATATATGTATATGAAATGTATCTTCAATTTTTTAAACGGTACTCCATATTGTAGTATATGCGTATTAATAAGAAAAATTTTGGCGCAAACTAGAGGTCGATATGTTGACTCGTTCGCAAGTTATTTAGAATCAAATATTAGCTTTTTCGAACTTTGACCCTAAATAAATCCCGAACGGATCAACGTATCGACATTTGGTTTGTGCCAAAATATTTCTTTTTTATGCCCTTTTAAACAATATACCACAATATGGGGGTTTTATTTAAGAAATTGAAGGTGGGACGGGTGGTCTGATACAGTATAGTATATACCATAAACACACACGCTCGTGCGCGTAATAAATATAATATATTGGCCTAGTTTAACCCGACCGTTTGGTAAGCGTACCAAGTATTATATCCGTATATATCAAATCCGTATTAAATCTCGGGTTACACCGGTATAAACCGAGATTTGATACGGATATAGTAAGTTGGTACCTACGCGTACCAAACTATCGGTGTAACCTAAGCTATTATATATGTATTAAAATATTTTATTCTTAGATATAAATGTACATATTTTGGAACATTCATCAATTTTATTATAAGTTGTTAATATTAGCGTTTGAGAATCGTGATTGATTGAGTTAATTTGATTCAATTTACTCATCGGTTTCGAGTTGATCAATTGACAATAATACCACTCAATCCATGACACAGCCTGTTGAGACGATGAAATCTTCGACGCAATGCATCGTATAAGAAACAAAATTTCGCGATTTCCATGGAGAACGATATCCGTGTTATGCATTGTGGCATAAATGTATACAAATATAACCTTTTGGGTGTAGTCCCAGCACTAAGTATTATTAGTGCAATAGGTAAGGACCAAGCGCCCAAGATCAATAGTATAATCAGCCATTCCATATAGTGATTCTTTTGTTTGTTATCAATGCACCAATGATAATGTTGCATTAAATCGTCGAATTTACGACTTGTGGCTATAGTACGTTCAAATTTTATATGTCGCAGATACGACAACAATATCGTTAGGATCATATAGATATTGAATCGACTGATCAATTGCAGAGCACAGCCTACATTATAAACCGCACAGAGAGTAACGCCAATAAATGAGTAACATGTTGCGGCGAAATACATGCTCCACGCGACCAACGAGTATACTGACAGTGGGTAAAAATTTGTGAATTTCGATAATTCATCGATCGTATGTGGATGACAACCAGAAAGGCGCGATATGTATAGCAACCATCGACAATTTTCCAGCATGATTTCACAAGAACTGACTTTACTGCTATGATCATTGCTAACATGTCGCTATGTTTCACTCATATTAGCGATAAAGTGCAGATAAATCTATTTATTGCCACAAACGGGGCTAATAACAGTAATTTGTCTCTATTATACGTGTAGATCTCAAAGATAGTGTTACATACTGCGAAATTTCTCACAATATTTTTCCTTTACAATTCTAAACGGAACGAAAAAGGGTAACACGCAAAAACTAGATCGTAAATTTTTCTCTATTTGTTGAATCACAATTTAGTTGTTCTAAAATAATGTCGTTTTCTATATAATAGCATTAATATTTTGTAACTATTGTGTCGTGATACATATAACAATCAGATAGCTGAAACACACGCAACTCTTTAATTGCGAGCAACGATTGCTCGCAATTCTGATTCCATGCAATCTCTATCATTTCTGTTATTACTAATAATATTGTTGGTAAAACAACTGTATATTTATTATAACTTCACAGATTTCAATGGCATATATCTTTGACATATATTATCAAGGACATAGCTGTGCACGATTCAACGATTAGCCATCGCTTTATTAAAAAGTTATTAGCAAATAAAATAAACCATGCAAATTTATTTATTTATTTGGATGCTATAATATATTATTATTTATAAATTAATTTTGTAAAATTATTATTATATATTTTTTATACAAAGAATAAATAAACACACTGCACAAATTTAAATAAAATAGTTTCTTAACATTTAAATTTATATCTATAGTTTAGTTATGCTTGGTATATACAATAAATATAATAATAATTTATAAATTAATAATAATTTTTAAAAAATTTATTGTGTTGGTAATTATGCATAAAAGGGGCATCCTCTCCGATTTGCTTGATATTTTAGTATGTTGTTGAGGATGTCTTCCCGAGTCATTTCACATATATACAGGGTGTACCAGACCTAACGTACCACCCGTTAATGGCAGATTCCTGAGATCATTTGGAGACAAAAATCTTAATGCCAAAATGTCGAGGCTGCCAAATTGTCATCCCGATATTCGTCGGTCTTGCGAACAGTGTACAAAGAAATAAAGTGAATAATAGTTTCAAATATTTCTATCGAGTCGAGTAAAGTGTGGAAGAGTTGTTTTGACATGCGACGTCCCTGAATGCGTAAAATTTTGACAAGCACAATAGTAAACTTTGAACCTTTTCCGTTTGAACACTATAGCAGCCTCGACATTTTGGCATTAAGATTTTTGTCTCCAAATGATCTCAGCAATCTACCATTAACGGGTGGTACGTTAGGTCTGGTACACCCTGTATATAAGGGCCGGACTCAAATAATTTCGGAGATACAGGCTGAGAAAGGCTAAAAATCATAAATACGAAAATAAACGTTTAATGATAATTTATTCAACACTATCATTAGGAATCTCAAAGATTTCAACCAAGTGTGTGCTTTGTATGTGCTTCCTTACAAAGCACATACTTGTAAAGCGCGTCACTAACCTATAGGTTAGTGGCGCGCTTTATAAGTATGTGCTTCAACTTAGAAAGCACATATTTGTTAAAGCAGAGAACAGTTGGTATTTATATACCAACTCTTTATCGTACATATAAATATGTACTTTTCATATACCAACTGTTCTCTGCTTTAACAAATATGTGCTTTCTAAGTTGAAGCACATACAAAGCACATACTTATAAAGCGCCCCACTAACCTATAGGTTAGTGACGCGCTTTACAAGTATGTGCTTTGTAAGTTGAAGCACATACAAAGCACACACTTGGTTGAAATCCTTCAGATTCCTAATGATAGTGTTGAATAAATCATCATTGAACGTTTATTTTTGTATTTATTATTTTTATCCTTTCTCAGCCTGTATTTCCGAAACTATTTAAGTCCGGCCCATATATGTATATATAAAATGACTCGGGAAAACATCCCCAACAACATATTAAAAAATAAACCAAATCGGAGAGAGAGTCGCTTTTATGCATAAATACCTCCTTTCTCATCTTGTATCTCCGAAGCTATTTGAGTCCGGTTCTTATATATATATATATATATATATATATATAAGTTCTTATATATATATATAAGTATAAGAACTTATATATATATATATAAGAACTTATATATATATATATATATATATATATATATATATATATATATATAAGTTCTTATATATATATATATAAGTTCTTATATATATATATATATATATATATATATATATATATATATATATGAAATGACTCGGGAAGACATTCCCAACAACATACTAAAATATCAAGCAAATCGGAGAGGATGCCCCTTTTATGCATAATTACCATTGTGTCCTAAGATGTAAGAAATAATAATGTTAATGCTACAAGAAAAATGGATATAATAATTATTTTATTATTTCTTTGCTAGGAGAATATATAGAGGAAAGCCCCCGATTATGAGATACCACATCTATTTTGTGTGATTGCCGGAAGTCTATAGGCAGAATTGAAAAATATAGTAGGTCATTTTGAAGGGAATTTAATAAGCTTTAAGATGCTGAAATGTAAATTTTAATTTAAATATAAATTTTTCTGAAAATTAGAAAAATGTAAAAAATGAGCTTTTGGCAAAATCGAAAAAGTGTGCTCCTAATATGAGAAACCGCGGGATATCGCTAATAAAGTGCAAAATACATCATATTGTAATTAGAAAACTTTATTTAAAGTTTCTGAAAAACAAATTTAATGGAGAAGCATATTTGCAACAATCGTAAATCCACTTATACCCAATATTGTACCTAATCTTCCCCCTCCACCCTTCCCCCTCAAATCAAGGTCAGCACACACTTATAATTTCGTATGAACCTTCCCATAACGTTAATATAGTATTTTTTCTTATTTTATTACTGTATAATAACTTTCATACTCCAGCAAGTAGCAACCCAGGACTACCCTGAGTATCTCATGTTATGAGCCCCAAGCCTTGCGGTTTTGCGATCACCAAATCTAATCTCTACAATTGAGCAACTCAACATATCCCGTATTTTCCTATTAATACGACCTTACTCTATTGCTGCATGCAGTACTCATTGCCAAATATTTATTAATTATATAATAAACAAGGTTTCAAAACTCATATCCGTGGAACTTGACAACATCTAATTTCACAATTTCTTTCTCTACAACGACTGCACGCACGATCGAACAATGAATTTTTCACTAAATAAGTTTTACCCCAAGGGCAATAAGTTTATGGTGGAACCAACAGATAAGGCCTATTAGTTTAGCAGAAACCTCGCTATCGCATATTAAGGACCTATCTCATAATAGGGGACTTTCCTCGCTACATAATTATAAAGATTTGTTTTTGTTAGTAAACATTTAAAATATGAAAAAAATGGAGAGTACTTTTTATCAAAAAATTTATAACATGAATTAACATTATAAAATTTTTTTATACAAAACAAACAACAAATTTTGTTTAAAAAGTCAATACATATCGAATTTGTAATACATTTTTCCTTTTGTGTTGTGTCACAAATACAAGATGAATATAATTAATATTTTTGTTTATTCGTCCGGCGGCTGTTACACACACTTGGCGTCCTCTTATCCGCTCCTTGCCCATGCACGAGCTACCGCCATATTTCTTCCCCTATGTTAAAGTTCCTATATACGTGTAACCACTATAACACAGTGGGAGTGTATGTTTGTATACTTGTGATCAACACATGTTTATCCGAGTCTCCCAACTGCCCCACTCCTGACTGAATGCCAATGGTTTGCCGATCGTAGCGCCGTCCGTGTATGTATTTTAAACTACTATTGTGACCGGGTTTTGGGCTCATTCTCGAAACATGGAGTTTGGTCTCCTTCTCTATCTATTCTTCATGTGTCAAAGAAAGGAGCTTTTATACATTAGAAATATCTTATTAAGTGTTTTTAATATTTAATTACCATATAATCTTGATTTAATTTACAATTCAATATAACATAATTTATTTTTTTTAATTACAATATCAACGCGATTAATACCTTTTTTATTTACGTAAATTTTACTTCTTTACATTAACATTACATGCAACAACCGCATGCAGAGCCTGTTAATATTTCCATGACTTATGCTTGTTTGCTCTTGCGTAATTTAGATGCGGTGTATATATAATTATAACATAAATTAATAAATAGTTTTATTACAAAGAATATACTGAACAATATTATAAAGAAACTAAGGAACAAAAATGCATAGACATCGACCAGATTCTGTTCCACCCAGCTCTGAGACCTCAGCGGCGTTACTAAAGTTCCATTTGGATGACGGACGGTGTATTCAATGCTCCAAACAGCTAAATCTAATGGCAAAATTGGCCGATCTCGGAATTCGCTGGATAATTGCTTCATGTTTCTTGTATAACTGTACCAAAAATTATTTTAAGTAGCTATTAGTGATAAAATTAAAAAAATTACATTTTAATAAAAAAACACATTTTAATTAAAGGAAAAGCAAAATATGACAAGACACGTAAACAGCACAAAAGCCAAACTTTATAATCTATTATTTTATAGCAACTATGTTTACAGGAATTTTTAAATCAGTTTAAATATTACTTCAAATGTATAGCTATATTGTTAATAACTGCTGCTTAAATAATAATTATTTAAAACATAATCGAAATATGATACCTTTCATTGTAAAGTACTTCTTCAACTGCGTGTAATATTGACTGCGTGGACAAAGTTTTAATGTCCAAGTATATGCCAACACCTTTAGCTACTAATATTCTTGTATTGGATTTTTGATCCATAAAGAAAGGCATTGCGATCATTGGTACACCTTTCCATATAGCTTCCTGTGTACTCAGAAGACCACCATGTGTCCAGACTGCTTTCACATTTTTATGAGCTAAAGATAACAAAAAAAATATACTGTAATAAATATTAACTCTCAACCACATATAATATGGAAATCTCACATTAATATACAAACATTTTATTAAAGCTGTATATGTTCCGATTAATCTAATGTGATGGACTTTATAATCAACAATTTTGTTTCTTGTACATCATTTTTAAACAAAAAGCGAGTTTCTTGTTGTAATAAAAACTACTTTCTTATTATAAAGAGATTATAAAATATAATTGTAATAATTGTACTAAAATTGTCTTAAATGCGAGAAAACTATAAAAGAAAACAAAATCGTTTAGACATTACACACACTGCGAGTTAACTGGATGAACTCTAATACAACAAAAATTGATTTTCTTATACCGCATTTAGTTTACAGTGGAGTTTTACTGTAATTAGTCAAGAACCGTTTAATCCATAAAATATTTATATATGCGATGTTTTCGTGTATGCCTACCGCGATAGTTTACCAAAACGCTAGTGATTGAATAACAATTCAAATCGGTATTACGTAAAAGTAAATAATTCTCACAACTATAAAACTCATTTTTCTCAATGCAAAAGAATGATACCTATTGCTATTTTTAAAAGAATGATACCTATTGCATTAATATCTAATACTTAAATTCCATACATATTCTTATGTTAATAAAGAGAGCTGAAACTCTTGTTTAAAATAATTATTTACGTTGATAAAAAAATATAGCTAATTAAACAAATGTTACAAAAAATATGTATATGTCTCATGTTTTTCGTATTTTTTTAGAAATTCAGAAACGTACATAAAACATCGTTTTGCGGCATCCATTTCACAATCATTATATTGTTCGGTATTTTAAATGGTACTTCAACATCTAGCTTCCACAGCACTCGTTGCTTGAGTTTCGACAGAGCCAGTATAACGGTTTTAATCTTGTCTAAGCCGACAGCTTTCCATTTCACATTTGTTCCTAACGATATTGCGATGGCTCCATTCTTTGCTCCGTCAAGAAATACGTGCATATCCTGCAAAATAATGGAACTAAGCAGTTTGATAATATACAAGGATATGTATATTATTTTTTAAAAATTAATATGTATGTTAATATGCCAAAACATAATCAAAAGTAACCAACTCATTTTCAAGCGGATTGTATCTAAACAGAAAATAGTAATAGGTATATCAAGTTTTTTTAAATAAGAATTATATGACATTCTTTTTACATGCCATTATTATAAATAAAATATAAAAAGTATTTTAACATTTTTAAGTTTAGCAATATGTCGTGCAATAGTTATCCTCTGCTTGTTTCACTGATTCTTCTAATAGAAATTAATTAATACATAATTAAGAAATAAATAAAAATTATATCATAACATGGAATTGTTACATATTTTTATTTAATTATAAAGTTGGAAATATAGCGCACATATTTAAAATATATTTTTTACACATTAATTTCTGCATAGCACCGATGTCTAAAAAACATACTTACAACGTCTTTTAAACATGCATGCTGTCTCTTTATAGGCTGGATTATACCTTATATGTATATTGGGTGTATTATTTTAAGTGATGCAGCTGAATATCTTTTAAAGTAAAAGATTGGAATAAATGTTTCAGGCAATAGTTTTACGGTTCTGAGGGGGGGGGGGGGGCAGAAGTTGGCCATATCAGCTTAATTGTAGGTGGCGCTACTTTCGAGATTTCTGCATGGCGGCCATTTTTTCAAATGGCAGTCGATCTTTTTGTTCCAGTGAATGTTGTAGCTGGCATTGAGACGAATACAACGGTTTTTTATTTTTTTTTAATGAATCATTTTTACAAAAAAATTGACTGCCATTTTAAAAAATGACTGCCATGCAGAAATCTCGAAAGTGGCGCCATCTACAATTAAACTGATATGGCCAACTTCTGCATCCTCGGAACCATATTACTATTGTCTGAAACATTTTTTCTCCAATCTCTTTTACTTTAAGAGATATTTAGCTGCATCACTTAAAATAATACACCCTGTATATACAATACATATTGTATAGGAAATAAATGCGCATGCAAAAATTCTTATAAATTTTGAACTATACAAGAAATTATCAATTTATTAAAAACAAAATTGGTAAATGTTAATGGCGATTTCAAAAACTTTGACATATGTTAATTATCAAAGACATGGTATGTATGTGGAATTAGTAGATGCATGAGCGGTGAAGAAGTTTCACCCCACCTCTTGCACCACTCTTCAAAAACACACACCTTTTTTATAAGATTATTATTTTTTAAAAATAAAATGATTCCAGATGGGTTTCAAATTTTCCGCGCGAAGCGAGGTCTATTTCACCCCACCCACCGTTTACAGGACATGGAAAGTTGGAAACCCATGTAAAACCGTGCAATAATAAATATCGATTAGGTAAGGGGGTAAAGAGAGAAAAAATATAAGCTTTAAAATAAAACTATACCTCCTTAAATATACATAGTGTTGTAGAAAATTACAATTCAATAAATTTATTTTGTTAATAACTTCTAATATATAACAACGAGCGAAGGCTAAAATCTTTTGAAAGTTACTCAGGGTAATTGATAATATATTTATTGAAATCATTGAAATCAGTGAGGTCGCCATTAATATCAATATTCACTCCAAAATTCAATATTTTCCTGATCTAATTATTTATTCAAAATCTTGCTAATTAGAACAGTATTTGTCATAATATCCTGAATGTAGCGAAACAATCTGTGTAATACAAAAAGAAATGATAAGTCCTAGTTTGAGGGTTGTCGAATACAGATAATTATAGATAATATAATAATTTTTCACCAAAATTTTTCGTTGAAAAAGATTATAAAGAAATACTGTTAAAATGTTTTTAATTATAAATACAAAAATATTTAATACACTTTTCTGTGTAATAATTAACAACATTTTAATAGTATTTCTTTATAATCTTTAATTTTTTAAGATATGGCCAATCATTGTAGAGTGGCCAACAACTGTACTGCTTACCCTTATTCTTATCGCAGTTTTTGTTAAATTGTGTTTCTCAAGTAAGAAGTATAGTTTCTCTTACCTCAGGATACGTTACGATTACCTCACCGGCAATTGGTTGCACGGCTTGGGCATTCAGTCCTGCGATCTCCAGAGTGTTCGGCGGCAATGGAATCGCAGGCTCGAATGCGGAATAACTGTTAATTAGTATGATATTAATTCTTTCTTTTTCTATTTTATGTAATGGCCTGATTGCATGACCTATATATTCCTCAGTAAGTCGTTGAATAACAGGAAAGAAATAGTAATGTCGTATAAGATCATCCACAATATAATACAAAGTATTCAATGTTCTCAGCCATAGACCTTCAGGTTTCGCTATAGCTGCATGTGTGTATGGTCGAACAGTCGGATAACTTGGACCACCAATATAATCCTTGAGCCAAGGTGCAGAACCAAATGGAATATAGCCTACTATGGGTGGCTTACCTTTAGCAACCTAAAAAGATAATAGATATCTACGGACAATGGAAAAAGCTAAAACTGAGTTGTTATTATTTTATAATAAATAAACAAAATAAAATATATTAAGTACTGTTTTGCAGAAAATGCTTGTCGATCACTTTTATTATCAGATAATGCAAAAATAATAATGTAGTTAAAGTTTGGAACAATCTTAAGTCTTAAGCAACAATTAAAAAAATTTGTTTTAATATAAAAATATATAGGTATAATAAGAAAATATATTTTATTATAACAAAAAAAACAAATTAAAAATTAATAAACAAATTAAAACAAATTGAAAAAACATTAATTAAATTTAAATTAATTATTTAGAAACAAATAACAAATAGTAAATAATAAAAAATAAAATAAGCTGCAGATTAAAAACGAAAAGCAGATTAAAGTTTTCTCTCGAAAACGGTGATTTTTGAGTTTTGTGCGAAAACAATCTAAGAATTACGTTAGAAGAATAATAGTTTATTAACAAATCGAGGCTCGAAACTACTCCGTTTCATGCGAAGTATTTGCGCGTACTCACGTATGTACGAGAAATTCCTGACAATTGTTCTTACGTTTTGTGCCAAAAGGTACAAGTGCGAGGAAAACTTGTCAATAATTGCGTATTACCTACTATTACCCATGCCCTAAATATAACACGAATAAACAAACTAATTCTTATATTAATTGGATATGATAAATAACAACATGCCTTAGTGATTGAATTAGTAAGAATGTCCATCACGGGTTGAAGAGAGGTCCAGATTCGAACCTTGGCTGGAGTGATACTTTTCATAACAAATTTTTTGCAGTGATTTAAGAAATACTAATTGTAGAATCAAAAGTTAAATTGATTATCGATATACGTATGTAAATTTACTGTTCCAATTAAAAACTGTGTTTCAATATCGACAAATAATCGCCGCGCAGTTAGTTAATGCAAAAAAGTAGATATACATAATTATACAGAATATTAATATTTTGCTACAACAAAAATCCAGCCCGACCTTAGATGGCATTTATTCTCTTTAATTAATTAGAAGATGCAAATCAGTCTAGCTTTAAAAAAAAAGTTAAAATACAAATTTGAAATACTTATAAGAAGATTATATACAGGGTGCTTCCGGGTTAAATGACCAAACTTGAAATATGAATTTAGGACCTCAAAACAAACAAAATTTTCCTCTGGAAGTATGCTCAAAAATGCTTTGTTTAAGAGATATTAACTTTTGAAGTTACAGAAATGTTATGAATAAATAACTTCGAAATAATATAGGATTATCCTCTTTACTGCTAAACTGTAATCAAAATTAAAGCAATTATCCTCCGCACAGTGTTTAATGATGATGATGAGATCTGTCGCAAAGAGCAAAAAGAATATCTCTCTGTACGTCATGAGAAATAAATAAAGAAATATAATTGTATGTAACGTTTAAAAAATGGTGTTTATTTTTATTATTATGGAATGTTTTTTTTTTTAACGTACAGAGAAATATTCTTTTTACTTTTCGCAAAAGATCTCATCATTATCATCAAACACTGTGCGGAGGATAATTGCTTTAATTTTGATTACTGTTTAGCAGTAAAAAGGATGATTCTATATTATTTCGAATTTATTTATTCATACCAGTTCTGTAACTTCAGAAGTTAATATCTCTTAAACAAAGCATTTTCGAGCATACTTTCAAAGGAATATTTTGTTTGTTTTGAGTTTTGAGGTCCTAAATTCACATTTCAAGTTTGGCCATTTAACCCGGGAGCACCCTGTATATTCTTGCGTATGTACAAGTATATCATTGTTGATTTGACACTTCTTTCTTTTTCTGTGTGTGAATACTTCGGAATAAAGAAAGCACTTCAAAAACTCGACTGTTAAGAAACTATTTTCTTTTGGCATAAATAGCAGGAACATTTGTTAAGAATTCTTATTACCTATATGTGCTGCAAGTATGCGCGAATACCTCGGACTAAACGGAGAGAGAATTTCCGGAGCTCAACTATTAACAAACTATTTCTTCTCTGTCATAATGAATTTTAATGATTGTTGTCGCACTTGTACATTTTGGCACAAAACGCAGGAATCACCGTTTCGGTGAAACATTTATTCTGCAACCTCTTTTATTTCGTATTATTTTTTTATTTATTTTAAATTAATATTTTTGTTATAATTTTATTGTTTTATATATGTATTAATATATTTCTTTTTATAATTTTTTTAAAGCAAATTTTTAATTTTTACTGCCAGAATGCTTAAAAAGCTTTAACACTACACAAATAATATATTTATATAAAAATAAACTATATCGCTTTGTGCGGAGGATATGGTGATTATTATTTTCGTGTATTGTTTTACGTTTGTTAATGTTGGTATTACCGCAACAATGAGGCCCTCAATTATTTATAAAAATACGCAACAAGATAGTGCCGAGTTTGTAAGTGAGAATCTCTGAGCCTAACAGTATATTATTGAAATACTATATCCAAAATACTACAGCCATTTTCTTGAATCCTTGTAATAATATTTATTTTAATAAGTTTATAAATATTCACCCTTTTTGTACTATCTGCTAATAAAAATGATTGATTTCTTTTACAGAATAACTTATGTAAATAACAGATACACAATTTTAATAATTTTTCGATTGTTATCCAATTTATTTGTACAGAGAGAACCACGAAATATTTCACAAATTTTTTCGCATTTTGTGCATCAGAGAAGTCCAACGAAATCGCATTGCAATGCATCGTTTTGAACTAATTGTAGGAAGCGAATGTAAAGGTTATCGCTGATTTGAGCGATGACTAGACACTTTCAATTTGCTACGCTAATATAACTTAATTTATAATGCCACTTTGTTAAGTCGCTTGCAGTTTAAAAATAGATTAAATAATTAAAGTTTATTAAAGTTGAATGCTTTACCTCCCATAATCCGTAGAAACATTGAGTTAAAGAAATATCCTGTACTATAACATCAAACTCGACTGTTTTAATCATTTCCAGCAGGTCTTTCGCTGCTCTAGTTTTTATCATTGTGTCACATGCATGAATACCCAACTGATATGTAAAATACGCCGTATAAAGTACACTGTACTGTTCCCATTCAACTGGGTTATAATCTTCAGCTTCTTCATAAGTTTGCATTAGATCATTGAAAATCTGAAAATAATATGTAGCTTCGCTATACAGAAGAGATATGTAAAAATGCGATATATTAACATCTCCGAAAGCATATTTTGATCTTACGTAAGATAGAAAATAACATTTTAAAATAGAAAAATTATATTATTTCTCACTTGTATTATAATTTGCAAATATTAGATTCATGTCTCTGAAAATGTCTTCGAATCTCGTAACATCTACTTACGATAATGTTCGTAAAATTCTGCGCAAGTTTTCCTTTGATTTTAGTCTCATGTATGCTCACTGAATGTACATGATGGCCTTTGCGAAGCAATCCTTTAACCAAATGCTGCGTCCAAACGTGGTGACTAGTCGACGGAATAGTCTCTACCAATAAAATCGACAATGGTTTCGACGTTGTCACGAGATCACTCATTAAAATACAATAAACAAAGAAAATGACACGACACAACATTGTTGCGCAAAACTTCTCGCGCGCGCGTGGTCTTTCAATCAGATCCTAAGGCCGAATGTATCAGTATGCTTAGTGTAGCATTCCTCTTCTCCTCTTGTGAAGATAATGGCGTCATCATAATATCACTTTATGTAACTGGTTACGTAAGCTGGGCCTATATTCTGAGATTTTCTTGACAACTTAGCTGTGTAATCAGAAAAATAAGAGGAAAAAAGATACATAAATAAATTATTAATAATATGTATATGTGCATGTATGTAGGTAGTATGCACAGTATCTATTCACTCCCTATACTATACTATCATTGTTAAAACTGAATTATATGTATAAATTATATCTACAGAAAGTTTAAATTATTTACCATGATATAGAGGAATTGTGCCTAAAACGACATACCCGGGCAAAACGACTTATGCCCGTTTCTACCAACGTCGGTTAACTTTAACATTAGGTTAACACACTCTTCGTCTCTTTCTAATGGTGACAGTTAGAAAGAGACAAACAGTGAATTAACCTAAGATTAAAGTTAATCGACGTTGGTAGAAACGGGCATTAGTGCTAGTTTAGTGTTTTATATCGCCGCTAAACGAGCGTCGATACATTTAAATGTCAAAATTTATTGTGTCTTTAATACCTGTTGTAAATTAATAATGACTATACGCTTGTGAATGCAAATTTTGCCATCTAATCGAAAACGTAAGCATAAAAACTTTTTTTGGCACATTCTTTTTTAGCTCATTACTTTATTTGTTTGTTTGTTATCTCTTTTTATGTTTTATTATTAAGTGTTCTTATATGAAGCTATGCTGTTGCACTTCTTATATTTTTCAAATGCTATCTAACTTTTTATTTTATGGATAGAAAAATTTTACTAGTAACAGGGCAAAATGACATACCATATTATTCTAAGCTGGCAACCGTATGCAATATTGCTTTGATATCTCCAAATATAAAAAGTGCAACAGCATGGCTTCATATAAGAAAACTCAATGATGAAACATAAAAACATTAGATATACCAAACAAAGAAATAAGGTAATGAGCTAAAAAAAGTGCCAAAATTTTTTTAACTTACGTTTTCGATTAGATGGCAAAATTTCCATTTACAAGCGTGCACTCACTACTAACTTGCATCAGTTACTAAAGATTCGACACGATGGATTTCGACGTTAATGTATTGTCGCTTTTCTAAGGAGCGATATTAAGCATCTAAACTTATAGTACTATATCATTTTGCCCGATATATCAGGGCAAAATAAACAATTGTAGTGTTTTGTTTATATGTTGTTACATAACTAATGCAAATTTCTAAAAAATTTTTAATATTATAATACCTGCAAACTATGTACGTTTATCCTAAAGTGTTTCTAGACAAGTTACATAATTTTTAAATATTACAGAATAAAATGACAATGTTTTAAAAAAAAGTATGTCGTTTTGGGCACAATTCCCCTATCAGATACAAATCTGTCGAATACATCTCTATTCTTATTTTTAAAGATACAAGATAAAGATACAAATTTACATAACATACAGACGGCATTATTAATACCTTCCTACTTGAAAATAGTCGGTCCGAATCAAATAATAGCTGGACACATCGTGTCTAGCTATTTGTACATCTAAACTACCATGCCATGTATCAAAAGTATGAATACAGAATATCTCGTAAACAATGCATTTCAGAAAAAAATGTTTTGAAGAAAAAAAATGTCATAATGTTTAAAAAGATACATTCACCTAATATCAGTTTGACCATGGGTGACGCTGCCAAGATCAACTATATTTTTTTAAATAGAAACCCATACTTTTTATTATAGGTATATTTTTGTAGCCGACGTCGAAATGTTCTCAAAAAGGTATAATAAAGCTCAATTCCGTTAAGTACTTTTCGAGTTATTGGTTGACAAATTTCAAATACCGCCAGCATCAGCGTTATCCAAGGTGTACCTCGATCGTGGAGGTTGCACGGTCGGATTTACATCTCTTGTGTGTGTGCGTTTGCGTAAGTGCGTGCTTGTGTGTGAGTGTGTGCGTGTGTGCATGTGGTTGTGTCACAGCAGAGATGAGGACCCTACACGTTTGTCACTTCCGTAATATTTTATGACTCCAAACCCTCTCTGCTATGTATGCGTGCGTGCGTGTATGCGAGCGCACGTGTGTAAAAACTAAGTGAGTGAGTGAATGATTGATTCATTGAGTATGCGCTTACTAATAAACGTTCGAAATGTTGACCTTGTACAGTATGATTATTGTCTTATAACTTTTATAATTTTTTTTTCAAGATGTTTGTTAGACATGAGAAGGAACTCATGGTTTCAATTAGATGGTTGTTCTGCACATTACGGCAGAGATCTACAACGGCTAAATATTTATTATCTCGATCAATGAATTGAGCGTGAAGGAGACCTTGTGGCTTGGCCTGCACACTCTCCATGCGACATATACCTAACATATATCGTGCTAGTCATGCCAGAGACAGAGGAGATACAGAAGATAGTTGAGTTAAACAATGTTTTATAGCTTATACGCACGCAATATGTAACGCATGTCTTGTATTAAATCCTATACCTTTTATACTAAAATACGCCTGTACAACTGCCTTTTGATCATCCCACATTACCTTATACGCATAATATAATTCTGCTTTCTTATTATTTCTATAAATTAATTTTTTTAAATTACTATTTTATATTCTTTATATGTATACAAAGGATAAATAAACACTGCACAAATTTAAATAATAAAAAATAGTTTCTTAACATTTAAATTTATATCTATAGTTTAGTTATGCTTGATATACATAAATATAATAATAATCTGTACAAATAATCTTTAAAAAAATTATTGTGTCCTAAAATGTAAGAAATGATAACATTACAAGAAAAATATAGATATAGAAATTATTTTATTATTTTTTTGTTAGGAGGATACACATATTATAAAGATTTGCTTACAATTAGTAAACATTTAAATAAAATATGATAAAAAGCGACAAGTATTATTTATCAAAAAATTTATGACATAAAACATACTACAAAGAATTAACTTTTTAACCCGACATAACCTGTCAAACCGTTAAACTCTAACTTATTTGAATACCCCTAATTACTCGTTATTAACGTCTGTTTCATCTTTCTTTCGTTTACGTAAATTGGGAATGCTTGTTAACAAATTTCTGTCAGAATTAAAGTGTCGTTATTATGTTATCAGGGGAACCCGAGGCGTAACGGGAACACTAAGTCAAGTTTAGTCAAGTTTACAACATATTAAAAATAAATAAATAAACTTTGTTCTGCACTAAAATATTCTTTGAAATGTCCCCTATAAGAAAAATACTAGTTTTACTACAAAAGAATAGTTTGAAAGGACGAAATTACTGTTTTTCGAAAACGTGAGTTAACCTTATTACGGATTTTATGCGGGGCATAATGAGATCCTTCACAAAACTTGTTTATTAATGTTCAAAACTTCTTAAAAGTGATTTATTAGAACACGCAATATATGTAGGAATGTATTATTGCATTTTTAATTAATAATAATTATTTATTACTAATACTTTTCTTACAGTATACATTTTTCTTATTAAAATGTAAGTAAAAATAAAAATTTTGTGTAATAACTTTTGGCATCAATATATTGCGCAACATAACATAGGCATATACTAATAGCGTATGAAAAAAAGAAATAAAACATTTTAAAAACACAAGGCATCATGCCCCACGGTCTAATTTCCCGTTGTACCTTGAAGTGCGTAAGTTTACTTTAGGTAATATAAATCGTCGCAGATAATCAATATTACACAGACACTTTACTAAATTAACAAGAAATGATTGTTTAATAACGTAAATATACTTACGGTAATAAAAAATAGAATTTTATCATTGTTTACCATATGTAAATTTATCAAAGAAATGTAACTTACTTAGTCGCGGAGAACATAACAAACGCATTAAATAATTTGTATTATTTTTTAGTTAAAAATTATATAAAAACTAATAACAGCACACGGGTAGAGACATCTAAGAGCAATAATTTCCATACATTTCGTTACATGACAGCATCTCTATAAAAAGATATCGACCATATCCCATTATACCTTGTGGTCCTTTTATGCCCCGGGTTCCCCTATTGTATGTATATAGAATAATTAACCCTCTAGTGAGCGTTGGATATATTTTGCGCCCCAGGCTCCTTTTCTGCTAATGAGTAGGTAATCTGGATTTATTTTAATATACAGAATCAATTATTATAAAAAAACCGTTAAAATTAAAGTGTTTTAACCTATTAACCCAGACAGCACAAAACGTCCTCAAGATCGTCCTTAATATGTTCAGGACTTCCTGGGATACTTTCAGGATATTTAGTTTCCCAGATAGCAATGACATCCTCGGAAAATCCGAAAGACATTTAGGACAACATGTATTATTGTAAATATTTTATTTGACTCTATTAATTGTGGTGAAATACTTAAAAATAATTTCAGAATGTTTTAAGTACCGTAATAAATTATAAATCTTTCATAAATGTCCACTAGACTCAAATGACATAAGAAGTCCTAAAATCATCCTACGTATGTCCAGGATATCTTGAGGAGTATCGCAGGATATCCTGAGTACATCCTGTAAAACTCCTCAGGATATTCTGGATGATACATTTTAGATGATTTTGGGATATCTTTTACCTATTTGAAATAAATAAAAATAGCGCTTACTGCGCGAGAGTGCTTAAACGAACGCAGTCAGACTGTACAATGTACCTGTGTACATTTGAAACAGACATGTGTGGAACTGTGACAAATATAGTAATAAGAGCGAGAGCATGTATAAAAAATGTGTTGCACCGTTTTAGTATTTATACATATATTTACTTTTTGATGACTTTGCCTTAATACTTTTATACGTAGAATAATGAAAAAAACCGAATAATGTAAAAAAGAACAGACAAAGTAATTTTAAAAAATTTGATTGCATTTTGTGGACAAACTTAATTTTGAAAAATTACAAATGTAAAAATTAATATTATTATTTAATTTCTTTGATTATTTTATGTATAAAAGTACTAAGGTAAAGTCTTTACAAGATATTTCATATTTTATATTATAAAAATATTATGACAAAATTTGAAATATCTCAGTAAATTCTTAACAAAAGAGAACTTTATTATAGTGTTTTAAAAACGTCGTGACAATGGCTACAAGAATAAACAATAAAAATATGGGCTTCTATATAGAAAATTTAGATTAAAAGCACCTGAAATTTTTTAAATAAAACACCATTGGGGGTTAAATAAAAAATAGTTTTTATTGCATATTCTTGTAGCCCTTGTCGAGACGTTTTCAAAACACTATAATGCAACTCTCTGTCGTTAAGAATTTCCTGAGATATTTTAAGATAGATACACGGTAGCGCATCTTTTCATGCTAGTTCGCAATGACACCGATAGGCGGCGCATAATGGTGAAATTAACTCGTAAGTAAGTTTCAGTTGAGAGCAAATATAAGCAGATCCAGACGAAGCAAAATCATGACATCCGTAAGGCATATCTTTGCCAGCAACATTGCTGCAATAATATAAATTTATAAGACAATATTTTCCAAAGTAAGATGTGTTTTTCAAATTGTAAAAAAATTTTTTAAATGTGAAACAATATTATTTCTTCAAATCTTAAATTAAAATTATTCTATTTGAGGTTCCTTCAGACGCCTAAAAAATGTTTATAACATATCCCATAGAAGTCCTCAGAAAATGTCCTCAAGATATTGTGAGGACTAGTAGTTAGCTATTATTTGCTCTTTTTCAGGATATCCGGAGGACATCCAGCAGGATGTCCTCAGGATATCGTGAGGACTAGTATTTGGCTATCATTTGCTCTTTCTCAGGATATCTGGAGTACATCCCGGGATTTAATTTGGATATCCTCAGGATATCCATATGGTCCGTCCTGGATGTCCTTCGGACTTCCCGAAGATGTCATTGTGCTATCTGGGATTGTATTCTGTATAATTGTAATAATAGTTTTTACTAATTTTAAGGTTTTAACCTTTATTCTAAATATCTTATTGCATGCGCACTTTTTCCCCACTGCAAACGAACTTTTGCCCCACCGATGGGGCAAAAGTGCATTTTTGCAATCGGTTCAAGAAAAATTTATTACATGGATTGTATTCAAAATATAGACATAAACCCTAGTGAATTTTAAAAAAGAAAGTTTGCAGATTTTGAGGTGCAAATTTGAAGATTCTAGCCAAAGAGAAGCTTTTATACATCAAAAATATTTCACTAAATGTCTTTATTTACACAATCTTGACTTGTTTTACAATTCAGAATAATATAATTCAAATTAAGAACTTCTCGTCGCCAGCCAATAATTAAAAACGTAGTAATTTTTAAAATCGACCCAACTGGCCATTTTTATTAATAGGATGTTATCTAGAATTGAGAATTTATTGCAAAAAATATTACCCCAGCCAGGGATTGAACCTGGAACCTCCCGCTTTCCGTGCAGGGGTCGTCCCAATTCGACCACTGAGGCATGTTGTAATATTTATCGCAATAACAAACTAATATACACATTATCTGCGCGCCGACTTGGTTTGTCAGACTTTCAACGCAGCTCCTACTGGAATATTATCCCCTCCCTCCCCTGTTAGTCCAAATTCTAAATTCTAGATAACATCCTATTAATAAAAATGGCCAGTTCGGTCGATTTTAAAAATTACTACGTTAATAATATAATTTATTATTAATTACAATATACAGGGTGTACCAGACTTACCGTATCACCCGTTAAGGCCCTTGCACAATGCTAGGAAACAGGTAAATATAGGAACAGAAAATTACCAAAAATTCGTCAATACAAACCTAAAAAATTCGAACGCTATAATTGGTTGGCAACAGGCAATAGACACAGAATTTCCAAAGTGACGGAAAATCTGTGTCTATTGCCTGTGTCATCGTCTATTCTGCATAGATACAAGATTTCTGATTTCTGTTCCCTGTTCGTATTGCCTGTTGCCTATCATTGTTCAAAGGGCTTAAATGGCAGATTCCTGAAATTATTTGGAGACACAAATCCTAATGCCAAAATGTCGAGGCTGCTACAGTGTTTAAACGGGAAAGGTTTATAGTTCACCAATCTGCTTGTCTAATTTTCGCGCGCTCAGGGGTGCCGCATGTCGAAACGGCTCTTCCACACTTTACTCAACTTGATAGAAATATTTGAAATTATTATTTAATTTATTATTTTTTGTACAATGTTCTCAAGACCGACTTTCTAAATTGTCGTACGAAAACAGGATGCATGTCAAATTGCAAAGTATTCATGTAAAGCGTGCCGCGGACAAATATAACACCCGGGAAAAAAGGATTAGATCTGACCAGAACAAATTATATCTCGACAGATCAAATTACATCTGGTTAACATGCTCACAAGAGAAGGGTACGATGTGTTGTCGCTGAGATCTGAATTATATCTATTTTATTTGGATTAAGGATAATAAATAAAGGTACCAAAATTTTAGCTGCTATGGCCTACAAATGTGGACAGGAGAAGGAGTACAGTGGAGCTGACGTTACGCATCCTGGTTTGCTAACAAGCCGTATAGAGTGGAGGAGTAGATAAAATGTTACCTTTATCTGGTTAATACAATGTTGTATGTTATTCTAATACACATCTTATGTGAAATCAGCGTTTATGAAAATCCATTTGTTTTCTTTGTCTTCTATTGTACTTGCAATCTTTCTTTGAAGACCTTTATCCTCGATCTGCTATAATAGCGCAAATAATATTCTAATATATTGCACTCGAAATAACATAACAAAATATGGTTATACCACTAAATTTTAAGGTTGACTATTATAGTAGAAGATACAGGTCTTCAAAGATAGATTGAAAGTACAACAGAAGACAAAGAAAACACATGATTTTTTATAAACAAAGGCTGATTTCACATAGGATATGTATAAGAATGACATTTAATTAACATTGTGTTAACCAGATAAATGTAACATTTTATCTACTCCTCCATTCTATACGGCTTGTTAGTGAACGAGGATGCGTAACGTCAGCTCCCCTGTACTCCCCCTCCGACCACACCAATAAGCCATATAGCAGCTAAAATTTTGCTAGGCACCTTTATATTTATCATAAAATAGTATTATTTAGATCTCAGCGACAACACATCGTACCCTTTCCTTGTCAGATATGATTTCTCATGTCTGAACTATAAACCTTTCTTGTTCAAACACTGTAGCAGCTTCGACATTTTGGCATTAGGATTTTTGTCTCCAAATAATCTCGGGAATCTGCCATTAACGAGTGATACGGTAAATCTGGTATACCCTGTATATTATCAATGCAATTAATACAATACTTTCCATATATTTACGTTAATTTCACTTCTTCACATTAACTTCACATGTAACAACCGCAAGCAATACCTGTTAATATTTTCACGACTTACGCTTGTTTACTCTTGCGTAATTTAGATGCGGTGTATAATGACTAATTAACAGCTTTATTACAAAAAATATACTGAACAATATTATGAAGAAACTAAGAAACAAAAATGTATAAACATCTATCAGATTTTGTTC
Organism: Harpagoxenus sublaevis; assembly: GCA_030770355.1. Taxonomy (NCBI): domain Eukaryota; kingdom Metazoa; phylum Arthropoda; class Insecta; order Hymenoptera; family Formicidae; genus Harpagoxenus; species Harpagoxenus sublaevis. The sequence continues at coordinate 94,069 of JASTWR010000232.1, forward strand.
CACCCAGCTCTGAGACCTCAGTGGCGTTACTAAAGTTCCATTTGGATGGCGGACGGAGTATTCAATGCTCCAAATAGCTAAATCTAATGGCGGTATTGGCCGATCCCGGAATTCACTAGATAATTGCTTCATGTTTCTTGTATAACTGTACAAAACAATGTTTTACTATTAATAATGTACTACAAAAATTTTATTTTAATTAAAGAAAGCATTTTAATTAATGGAAAAGCCAAATATGCCAATTAAGATTACACGTAAACAGCAGAAGCTCAACTTTATAATCTATTATTTTATAAGCAACTGTATATATTTACAGGAAATAGTAAATTGATTATACCTACTGTATTAAGCACTACAGTTTATTAGACATTATTTAAAATGTAACTATATTGCTAATTGTATATACTGCTTAAATAATAGTAATTAAAAATGTAATGGAAATATGATACCTTTCATTATAAAGTACTTCTTCAATTGCGTGTAATATTGACTGCGTGGACAAAGTTTTAATGTCCAAGTATATTCCAACGCCTTTAGATACTAATATTTCTGTATTGGATTTTTGATCCATACAAAAAGGCATTACGGTCATTGGTATACCTTTCCAAATGGCTTCCTGCGTACTGAGAAGACCACACTGATACGAACATTTCATTAGCTGTACATGTCCTGTTTAATGTAATGTAATAAAATTTTTTAAATCAACAATTTTGTCGCCGTACATTATTTTTAAACAAAGAATGAGTTTCTCCTTACAATAAAAACTACTCTCTTGTTATAAAAAAAAGTATAAAATATAATTGTAATAATTAAAAACTAAAATTGTCGTAGGTGCAAGAAACCTATGAAAGAAAACAAAATCATTCAGACATTACTGCGAAATAACGAGATAAACTTAATTCAACAAAAACTGATTTCCTTATACCGTATTTATTTTTAAAGTGGAGTTTTACTATAATTAGTCAAGAACTTCATTCTATCCACAAAATATTTATACCTATATATACGATGCTTTTACTAAAACACTGGTGATTGAAATAACAATTCAAATCAGTATCACGTAAAAGTAAGTAATTCTCACAATTATAAATCTCATTTTACTCAACACTATAACATTTAAAAAAAGAGTGAATAGTTCTATAATAGGTAATATCTGAAACTCTATAGATATCCTTATTGTTAATAAAAAATAATAAAGAATGCTGAAATTCTTGTTTAAAAGAATTTTTGACGTTAATAAAAAATATACAAAAAGCAATAGCTAATTAAACAAATGTTACGAAAAAATATATATCGGGTATCATGTTTCCGTATTTTCCTAGAAATTGGGAAACATACATAAAACTTCGCTTTGCGGCATCCATTTCACAATCATTACATTGTCCGGTATTTTGAATGGCATTTCAATATCTAGCTTCCACAGTACTCGTTGCTTCAGTTTCGACAGAGCCAGAATAACGGTATTAACCTTGTCTATGCCGACATCTTTCCATTTTACATTTGTTCCCAACGATATTACGATGGCTCCATTCTTCGCTCCGTCAAGAAATATTCGCATATCCTGCAAAATAATAATAAACTAAGCATTTCTATAATATACAAAGATATGTATATTACCTTAAAAGAAAATAATATGTATCTTAATACCAAAACATTATAATTGTAAGTAACCGATATGCATGTTTAAGCGGATTATTATATCTAAGCAGAAAATTGTATATACATTATATCAATTTATTAAAGATTTATACTTTTCACACAGACTTTATTTGTATAAATCATTGTTGTAAACAGAATATTAATTATTGTAAAAAATATTTCTACGTTTCTCTTAAAAATATGTTGCTCAATATTTATATATTCCTCTGCTCTGCTTGTAATTCACTAATTATTATAGAACTTATTTGACAATTGATTAATAAATAGAAATTATATTATATCACATGTGATTGCTATTAATTCAATTATAAAAATGTGAAAACATAGCATATTTAAAATATAAGATTTTTATACATATATTAATATCTTATAGACTACAGCACCATTGTCTAAAAGACATTTTTACAACATCTTTTATATATACATGTATGCTATCTGGGTTGGTTATGCATATGTAAGAATTCTTCTAAAATATGCAAGGAATTAACGATTAAAAAAACAAAATTAAAGATTTTTTGATCTAATTATCTAAACCAAATTTTGTTAATTAGAACATTATTTGTTACAATATCCTGAATAGAACGGAAATATCTGTGCAACACAAGAAGAATCAAGTCCTAAGTAGTTTGAGAATTTTCGAATACCGATAATAATAGATATCAATTCGACCAGAGTTTCGTTAAAATTACGTTTTAGTATACACAATTTCTTTCTAATATTCTTATTGCAATTTTTATTAATGTGTGTTTCTCAAATAAAAAGTTTAATTTCTCTTACCTCAGGATACGTTACGACTATCTCTCCGGCAAATGGTTGCACGGCCTGGGCATTCAGTCCTGCGATCTCCAGAGTGTTCGGCGGCAATGGGATCGCAGGCTCGAATGCGGAATAACTGTTAATTAGTATGATATTAATTCTTTCTTCTTTTATTTCATGTAATGGCCTGATCGCATGGCCTACATATTCTTCAGTAAGTCGTTCAATAACAGGCAAGAAATTGTAATGTCATATAAGATCATCCACAATGTAATATAGAGCATTCCATGTTCTCAGCCACAAACCTTCGAGTTTTGCATTGGATGCAGGGTAGGGTCGAACAGTCGGGTAATTTGGACCACCGATGTAATCCTTCAGCCAAGGTGCAGGACCAAATGGAATATAGCCTACTATGGGTGGCTTACCTTTAACAACCTAAAAAACAATACCTATACAGACAATTTAAAAAGTTAAAAAACTAAGTAATTATATATTATTTAGTTTTAACTTCGACTAGTAGTCGAATTGGTAAGACGCCCGAACGGAATGCGGGAAATTCCAGGTTCGAACCCTGGCTGGGGTAATATTTTTCGCAATAAGTTCTTTACAGTAATTTTAATATTAAATTTGTTTGGCGTATCGCCTTGTATATATATATATGTATTGTATATTTAGCTGTAAACAATTTAATTCGCTCCTTTGCCTTTGTTTAGTTTTTTTTTTTTTTTTATTATAATCGCTTGATTAAATTCATTAGTATTAGTTAACTTCATTGGCATGAAATAATTAATTGCTTATTAGTCGTTTATATTTTACGCGAAACGTCGGTGGATCGCGACTGGTAGGAACTTGCAAATTATGCGACTCATCAATTGGTGCTGCCATCGTCTATACACCGACGGCAGCGATTACCACCAAAAAGGGGAGCAAATACTCGCTCGCGGCTCACGTTCCAGAACCGCGAGCCGACACTCATCGTTAAGAAGCTCTCGAACGCGCACGAAGTTTCGGGACGTCCGATCGCGATCTCCCCCCTCTCTTGGGGACCGATCTTTCGCCTGCCTCGCATGCTTGCGCTTTTGCCTGCTTTTGTGCCTGCTTTGTGCCTGCCTTTGTGCCTGCTTGCCGTCCCGCGGATCCTGCTGCATTTGCCTGCACGCTGGACCGGCAGAATCTGACCACCAGGGGCCGGAGCGGGGGACAGGACGAGAATCGGCGGAGCCTACCGGGAGACGACGGACGCCCAAACGGTGAGTCGCTTAGTTTTTTTGCATGCGCTTTTCGCTTCTCGTATTTCTCGCTATCTTAGTCGTGAGGGGATTGTAATTGCCCCCCTCTGGTCCTTCGAGCAATCACTAGAAAATCTCGCCCCCCGGGGATAGCATTAATACCCCCCCGGTCGAAATCGATATCGATTTAATTAGGGAAGGGAGAAGGAATTTCTAATGTTCCAACAATATTAACTGTGTTTTAAGTCCGACAAATAATCGGCGCGCAGTTTAATATGTTGGAAAAAAAATACGCGTATTAAATATATATTGTAAATAATATTGAGCTGCCTAAGATCCAAGCTTGGACCGTATGGCTATTTCCTTTAAATTGATTTATATCTTAACGGTCTTAACATATATTGTTTATTCACGTCGCCTGAGAGACGTTCAAATTATTGTTATCCGGTTATTGCGATAAATATTACCACATTCCCCGGTAGTCGAATTGGTAAGACGCCCGAACGGAATGCGGGAGATTCCAGGTTCAAACCCTGGCTGGGGTAATATTTTTCGCAATAAGTTCTTTACAGTGATTTTAATATTAAATTGATATCGATTTAATTAGAAAAGGGAGAGGGAATTTCTAATGTTCCAACAATAGCTGTGTTTTAAGTCCGACATATAATTGGCGCGCAGTTTAATATGTTGGAAAATACGCTATTGAGCTGCCTAAGATCCAAGCTTGGACCGTATGGCTATTTTCTTTAAATTGAATTATATATTATTTAGTAATAAATAATTAAAATAAGATGAATTAAGTACCTATTATTTTGCAGAAAAACCCGTTATTTTTATTAGTATATAAAATGCAAAAACCAAGTATAGATAGCGTGCTAAATAAGAGAGAGGCGCGGTTGGTGGTGCGCGAATATTATAATAATTTGTTTTTAACATTTTTTTCCAAACAATAATTTTTCCAACACAATTCATTGGAGTATTAAAATTCCTTCCCTTGCCCCGATTAATTTAACTTCTTCAAATGCTGCATAACTGTAGGCTATATTTATATCCGATCGTCTTGACGAATAATATAACCGATCTAGTTGGAGTCGCGTTGGCAAACTTAGTCGGCGCGGCGCGCAGTTTTTCTAGCTAATGGTTTCTAGCAATTAATTTGTAACGCGCTTCCGTGACGATCGGGCGTGACGCTTTCTCTTGAGAGAAACTTTTAAAGTACTGAAGTAAAACTTCTTAGGGCACGGGGTAATTCGGCTCGAGAGCGTCACGCCCGATCGTCACGGAAGCGCGTTACGGTCTCGCGTTACGAAAAACTATTGAAGTATTGAAGTAAAACTTCTTAGGGCACGGGGTGATTCGGCTCGAGAGCGTCACGCCCGAACATCACGTCCGATCGTTATGGAAGCGTGATTCGGTGCGGGCGCGTCACGAAAGTCCGTTACAAAGTGTTTATAGTATCTGCGTTAAAACCTATGTAATTAACAAATCAAATTTTAACTACAAATTAAAGCCAATGCAATTTAAAAATAAAAATTAATTTGTGAATTAAAGCCTGTGTAATTTACCAATTAAATTTTAATTATAAATTAAAGCCGATGGCATATCACAAATCAATTTTGATTTGTGAATTGCACCGGCTTTAATTCACAAATCAAAATTAATTTGTGATATGCATCGGCTTTAATTTATAATTAAAATTTGATTTCTGAATTACACAGGCTTTAATTTACAAATCAATTTTTATTTGTAAATTGCATCGGCTTTAATTTATAGTTAAAATTTGGGTATTTATGCATGAAAGCGACTCCCTCTCCGATTTGCTTGATATTTTAGTACGTTGTTGGGGATGTCTTCCCGAGTCATTTCATATATATGTATATATAAGGGTCGGACTTAAATAGTTTCGGAGATACAGGCTGAGAAAGGATAAAAATAATAAATACAAAAATAAACGTTTAATGATGATTTATTCAACACTATCATTAGGAATCTGAAAGATTTCAGCCATTGCATCAAAAAATGCGGTAATCCGAGTGTCAAAGTTATATTTACGGCGAAACAGAAATTCAGCAAAATATCCTTCATAATGTTTTTGACGTGTTCCGTAGCGAGGAATATTAGCACGTGTCTCTCGCCAGGCACGCTTGATAGTTTGTGCGACAGATACTTAGAAATTCGTTTAGTTTCATTATTCTTCACGTTCCGAAACTTTTAGACGCTGTGATGAGTTCCAAGTGAATGATGAATATTCTTTGTCGGAAATATATGAAGTGTAACACGTAAACGTAAGAGTGGGTCGCGCCCAGCGTTTGAATTTACCGCGCTTCCTACGTTAGAGAGTGCAACGCCACCGCGGCGCTCCGCGCTTGCGCGCCTCGCGCCCGATCAACACCAGCGCTTCGCGCAACTGCCCCAGCGACGCCCTGAGCGGCCATTGGCTGATTCGTATTAGTTGGTGGCGCGCATATATACCCCAAGTGCGTACCGGTAGCAACGGCTACGCAGGTCTTTTCCATCCGACCATAGTCGCGGTAACATCGCTGTATAGCTCGGGAATAAAGAAGTTTTTGTTAACGTTAACCGAGGGTCTGTTCACTGTTTCCCGGACACCGCTTCCTTTCCTGACACCACCCGAGACCTGGTTCGCGCCCGCGGATCTAACCTGCGGCGAACTGCAAGCGTCTTACAGCTTCAGAAGTGGGATACGCGCCTCGTGCCTTCCGGGATTTCGAGCAGATTCTACATCGTCCCATTCTGAGCCTTACAGCCTCAGAAGTGGGATCAGTGCCTCGTAATTACGCAGGTACCCAGCCACGCACCTTCGCGAGGATTCTATACGCATCGCATCGTACGCGATCGCACCTCGTGCTTGTGCTTCAAGAGGATCCCATCCTGAGCCCTACAGCATCAGAAGTTCCAGCTACGCGCCTTCGCGAGGATTCTCCACGCATCGCATACGCGATCGCACCTCGTGCTTAGTGCCTTCCGGATCTTCGAGAGGATTCTACATTGTCTCATCCTGAGTCTTACAGCCAGCAGAGGGATCAGTGCCTTCCAGAATTTTCCACCTCGTGTTCCTGAGACTTCCTATAATACATCCCGAGGATTCCTTTGTCCCTTCCCAGTTTACCCGGGAAGTGAACGTCCTCGTGTACGCTCATATATACGCCGAGTATATTCGGTTTATCTGGCACCCGCAACGGGCCCAGTTTTGTTCGAGTGGAATTCGCCGTTCCCTCGAGTCGCGCAACGGCATTCGTGCTTCTTTGTGCGCGATACATATAAAAGCTTGTGCAACGGCTTCGCGCTTCTTTGTGCACAACGCATTACCCGAGCATCCACGCAACGGCATTCGTGCTTCTTTGTGCGCGTGATATCGGTTTCAATTCACCCGTGTGCCCACGCAACGGCATTCGTGCTTCTTTGTGCGTGCGCCAACGGTTTACCCGGTTTCTTTCGGTTTCCGGTCAGACAGTCAAGGCGTATGCAACGGCCTCGCGTCTCTTTGTGCATCACGCATACACCCGTGCATCCGCGCAACGGCTTTATCGCTTCTTTGTGCGCGTGATAACGGTCTATACGAATATCCGTGCAACGACGCAATCATCGTGCGCGTGATATCGTTCCAACCGGCAATTACGCGATTCCGGTTTAAGAAGCGTACGCGCAACGGCTTCACCGCTTCTTTGTGCGCGGCACGTGCTTCCGAACATTTCATAAAGCCGCATAGACATTTGTGCGCGAAAAGCGGTTCACCCGGCATCACTACGGTACCGGTCAACGCAAGAAGAAATATCTTTCACGCGTTTCCGCATAATTAAATATTGTATTCCGCATATTTCTTTGTCCGCGAGTGACGCCATATTGCATCAGCTCACCGCGTGATCGGAATTTTCCGTCGCCATATTGGACCACGCATCCGCGTCGCGTCTTCTCTGGAAAGTTCCACCGCCATATTGGTACAACGACAAGATGTTGCCACGCAAGCAGTTCGACGCTTTTACACTGGCGCGTCTTCAAGAAGAGCTACGAAAATTAAATTGTACGCAGATTCCAGAAACGAGAGAACTGTGTATCGACATGATTCTAGAGAAATGGGAAGAGAAGAGAATGAGAGCTAGAATGGAAACGACAGCCAGCATTGTTTCGAGCCTCGAGGATGCGCTCGGATCGTCAACGCCGCTACGAGCACCGACATCACGACCTTCCTCGCCACAGAGACAGCCTGGTGAAGAACCACCTCAAGCCTCACAACCCGCACCGCGTGAGTTGGCAGACTCACCACCCATTGTGCTAAGTTCAGTAGAAGTTGTTAAACAACTATGTGATCTGATAACCCATCAGACAAAGATACAACAAGCGCAAGACAAAATGCACCAGGACATGGTTGAGAGATTGCTTACGCACATAGAAACCGACACTCGTCGACGTGCAATAAGCGAAACACCGCAGAGCTTCAGTTCGCAAGCCTCAGAGTTCTCATCAATGTCAACAAATGCCTCAAAATTTTTGGCATCGCAAATACCCGTTTTCAGTGGTACTGAAGAAGAAAACATAGAGCTTTTGATTCGGAGAATAGAGAGCATCGCCACAGCACACGGTTTACCACAGATAGCCATGCTATCAGCAGCTTCTTCAAGGTTGCAAAAATCTGCAAAAAAATGGTTGGACTCAAGCTCAGAAGCCGTCAGCCTGTCATGGGACGCCTTTAAAACCTCCATCGTCCGTCGGTTCAGAAGAAAAGTACCATTCATTACAGTAATGCGAAAAGCTAGTGCTAGGAAGTGGATATTATACAAAGAAACATTCCACGAATACGCGACCGACAAAATCGCGATATTACAAAATGCTAATTTGGACGAAGATAGCATCATACATTGTCTTATTGACGGTATTGTGGATATGCATTTACAAACCACAGCCGCCGCATTGCGAGCGACATCAGTCGACGACTTCATAGAAATGATGAACGACGTTGCCTCAACGGTACGAGAGACGAGAAGGTCACCGACATTCAAAACCAAGTTCACCAAGGACAAATACGACAAATCCAAGTCCAATAAATCGCAGCAGCCAGAATCTTCAGTCAAGGATCAACCCCAGAAGGAGGGGAAAGACAGCTTTTGCTCGTATTGCAAACTCAAAGGTCACACACGAGAAGAGTGTCGTAAGCTGAAGAGGAGAGAGCAAGCAGCCAAGCCGACATCCACGAGTACAACGAGTACACCAGTCGCCACAGTCGTAGAGACACCAGCCGCCGACGTTGACTCATCCAAGTCAGACCGAGTAGCGTTTGTGCGAGAAAATAATTCTAACGAGATAGTTACTGATAGCAACATTCTCAAGGTAACAAATATTAATAATCTGTCATGCGATTCTACCGCGTTATTAGATACAGGTAGTCCTATTTCTTTTATTTCATTGTCAGCATTCGCAAAATTTTTTTCAAGTGATTTAATTTTGAACCCAGTTAGTTCATACAAAGCGGTTAATGACACACCAATAAAAATCAAAGGTAGCATAGACTACAATTAAACTTGAATTATTACCAAAGGCAACAAATCCAATTAAATTTCACGTACTTGATGATAAGTCCTTATCAGTCGATGTTATAATCGGTTGTGACTTTATAATAAAACACAACATTGTTGTTACGCTAAACCCGTCGTTAAAAGAGCGCGACAAAAGAGTCAAATTGTTTTCCGAAATAGCATCTATACAAGCTGTCGAAGAATGTAACGAACAATCCGACAATGTGTTAGAAAACATTCAAGTAGATTTTAATTCCGCGAAAGACGAGTTAATATCAGTCATTCAAGAAGTTGAAAACACTAAGGTCCCCATAGTGGAAGATGATTTTTTTGTTCATGTTAAGCTAAAAGATGACTCAGTATACGCATATGCGCCAAGACGATTAGCCTGGTCAGAACGCCAAAAAATCCAAAAAATCATAGACGATTTCTTAGCAAGAGGTATCATTAAAGAAAGCGAATCTCCATATTGTGCTAGAATCGTTCCAGTCAAAAAGAAAGATGGTTCACTTCGTTTATGTGTTGATTTGAGACCACTAAATGAAAGAGTTCACCGAGAACATTCACCTTTCCCGTTAATCGAAGATAATCTGTCGAGATTACACGGAAAAAAAGTTTTCACCATTTTAGATTTGAAAGACAGTTTTTATTTAATTAAAGTTCATCCAGATTCCACCAAGTATTTTTCATTTGCAACACCAGATGGTCAATACGAATTTGTAAGATTACCTTTTGGATATTGCGAAGCTCCGAAGAAGTTTCAAAAAAGGTTAATCAAATTGTTAAAAAAGTGGATAGATCAAGGATCAGTTTTTGTTTACATTGACGATATTTTAATAGCCACAGAAACAGTGGAAGAGAATTTACGAATTTTGAAAGAAATCTTAATCGTTCTTAAACAATATCAATTTACAGTCAATTGGAAGAAATGTAAGTTTCTTAAAAAAGCTATCGAATATTTAGGATACATTATATCGGAGAATGGTATTCAATTAAGTCCACAACACATTCAAAAAGTTAAAGATTTTCCAGTTCCACACAGAAAGGAAAAAGTTCAAGAGTTTATAGGTCTTACAAGTTATTTTCGCAAATTTATTGAGAATTACGCATCTATTGCCAAACCATTACACAACTTACTTCGCAAAGATTCAACATTTAATTTTGATCAAAAATGTCTCATTGCCTTTAATACATTAAAGGAGAAACTTATTTCACCTCCAGTTTTGAAAATTTATAATCCTAAATTGCCTACTCAATTACATACTGATGCGAGCAGCATAGCCATCGCAGGTATTTTACTACAAGAACATGATAAAAAGTTCGCCCCAGTAGCATACTTTAGTCGAGCAACAAATAAAGCAGAAGCTAATTATCATAGTTTCGAATTAGAAACGTTAGCTATTGTCGAGTCAGTAGAAAGATTTAAAATTTACCTTACCGGTATACCTTTCACTATAGTTACCGATTGTAATGCTTTAGTTTACACTTTAAAGAAATCTTAACTTAATCCACGCATAGCCCGTTGGACATTAAGGTTGCAAGAATATGATTATACTATAGTTCATAGAGAAGGTAAAAGAATGCAACATGTAGATGCTTTAAGCAGAATGATAGCCCATGTTGATTCCATGTCATTAATAGAGGAATTAATGTTTAGACAATCACAAGATGAAAAACTTAAACCTATTATTGAAAAGTTTGAAACGCAAGATGATGATTTTTACACATTAATTAACGGTTTACTTTTCAGAAAACGTCAGGATAAAAATCTTTTAGTAGTCCCAGACGCAATGACGTCGAATATTATCAGAATTTATCACGATGATATGTCACATTGTGGATTCGATAAAACAATCCAAGGAATATTAACTACTTATTGGTTTCCGTTTATACGTAAGAAAGTTCGAATTTATATCGACAATTGTTTAAAATGTATTATTTCCAATGTTTCAACCAACGCTAGAGAAGGAGAAATGCAGATCACTGACACTCCAGATCAGCCTTTACAGATCGTTCACATCGATCACTGTGGTCCTTTTTCTACGTCACAAGAAGGATTCAAACATATTTTCGTTATAGTAGACGCCTTTTCCAGATTTACTTGGTTATGCGCCACTAAATCTACAGGATCCAGAGAAGCGATCAAACATCTAATTAATATTTTTGATATCGTAGGTTATCCTAAACTCATTGTTTCAGACAGAGGTACCGCATTTACCTCACGAGAATTTACCAATTTTGTAAAAGAAAGAAATATTTCTCACCGCTTAGTTGCAGTAGCACAACCACAAGCGAACGGTTTAGTAGAGCGAATAAATAGATTTGTTAAAGCATCCCTAACTAGGATAGATGAAGAATTAGTAGAATGGAGCGATAATTTGTCAGCGGTCCAGTACACAATAAATAACACATATCACACGTCATTAAAAGCGACTCCGTCGAAAATATTGTTCGGTTACGAGTTAAAACGACACCCGGACACAGAGTTAATTGATTTTATTAAGAATTTAGCAGAATATGATCTCGATTATATTGCCGAGCGAGAAAAAAGTCGTGAATTAGCTTTACAAGCAACAGACAATGTTAAAAACTACAACAAAATGTATTACGACGAGAAACATAAAAAACCGTCTAAATATAAACAAGGCGATTATGTATTTATTAGAGACAGATTAAAACCCGGCGACGAAAAGAAAATCAAACCGCCGTATAGAGGTCCCTACTTAGTCGCAAAAGCACTTGATAAGAATCGTTATGTAATTACAGATATACCAGGTTATAGTTATACGCAAAAACCTTATAATTCAATATTATCCCCGGATAGAATGAAAAAGTGGCTACCAGTCCCGGAGCCCAGAGATTTAGTTGAAAGTGAAGAGGAAGAAGAAGATGATTAATTTTATTATTCTTATCAATTCATTCTATCTCGAGATAAACCAACGCTGTCAAACGACAGAATTACTCTGATTTTACAAGTCAGATATTGTTTAGTTCATAAGTTACTAATATTTTTCTTTTTATATTTCACATAGCTCGAATTTTTGTATTCTAGCTTTAAGTCAATTTATTATACGAATAATTTCGTTTTGCGGTTTACATTTCCGTTTATTTCAGATTTCGAATTTTATTTTCATTTTCGAATTATATAACTTTTCAGGTTTCAATTTACCTATTGTAATTTTCTTTCGATTTCGATCATTCCGATATCTTATTGTAAAACGTTCGAGGACGAACGCTCCGTCAGGAATGGCCGAAGCTGTAAACGTAAGAGTGGGTCGCGCCCAGCGTTTGAATTTACCGCGCTTCCTACGTTAGAGAGTGCAACGCCCCCGCGGCGCTCCGCGCTTGCGCGCCTCGCGCCCGATCAACACCAGCGCTTCGCGCAACTGCCCCAGCGACGCCCTGAGCGGCCATTGGCTGATTCGTATTAGTTGGTGGCGCGCATATATACCCCAAGTGCGTACCGGTAGCAACGGCTACGCAGGTCTTTTCCATCCGACCATAGTCGCGGTAACATCGCTGTATAGCTCGGGAATAAAGAAGTCTTTGTTAACGTTAACCGAGGGTCTGTTCACTGTTTCCCGGACACCGCTTCCTTTCCTGACACCACCCGAGACCTGGTTCGCGCCCGCGGATCTAACCTGCGGCGAACTGCAAGCGTCTTACAGAAGAAATTTAAACGTAAACAAACCAATAGAGTCACTTTGAAAACATAAACAAACAGGCTATACTACACCTCTCCGCATGCAGAGATGAGTGGGGGTGGATCTCGGGCTACGTGGAAAGTTACAAACCTATATAAAACAGTACTTTCTACGCAAAACAAGATCCACTACTATTTATCACACATATAGATATGTACTTTTCATATATCAACTGTTCTCTGCTTTAACAAATATGTGCTTTCTAAGTTGAAGCACATACAAAGCACACACTTGGTTGAAATCTTATTGATAGTGTTGAATAAATCATCATTAAACGTTTATTTTCGTATTTATTATTTTTATCCTTTCTCAGCCTGTATCTCCGAAACTATTTAAAAGTCCGACCCTTATATATATATATATATATATATATATATATATATGAAATGACTCGGGAAGACATCCCCAACAACATACTAAAATATCAAGCAAATCGGAGAGGGAGTCGCTTTTATGCATAAATACGGTCCTTTAACCAAATGCTCCGTCCAGATGTGGTGGCTAGGCGAGGGAACAGCCTTTATCAATAAAATTGATAATGGTTTTGACGCTGTCACGAAATCACTCATTAAAATAAAACAAACAAGGCAAATGACACAATTTAACATTGTTGCGCAAAACTTCTCGCACGCGCGTGGTCTTTCAATCAAATCTTAAGACCGAATGTATCAGTATGCCTAGTGTAGCATTCCTCCTCTCTCATGTCGAGATAATGGTGTTTATCATAATATCACTTTACGTAACAGGTTGGTAATATTCAGATTTTCTCGACAACTTAGCTGTGTAATTATAAAAAAGAGGGGAAAAGATGCATAAATAAATCATTAAAAATATGTATGCATGTATGGTCACCGGCAGGAATGCCTGGACATTTGACATCTGACAAATGTTCTATATCAAATGTCCAGGCATTCCTGCCGATGAGTGTACCTAGTATGCTGCAGTATCTATATTCACTACTACTATCATATATTGTTGAGATTGAATGAAACCATTTACACGTATAGAATAATATTGATCCAATCAGTGTTGATCATTACATAAAAGATGTGAATAGAATAAGTGTTATTATACATACGTTAAAACTTACTTGTATATTTGTAAATATAGACATCAAAGTACATAGAACAAAAACAGATATGTTATTAAATTATGCACATTAATAAAGATAAGATTTGTTTTTATATCTTGCATTATTCTTATTTTCAGATATAGCAATCCGAATCTAACTGCAATGAGATTTCGGAAAAACTGATATTTATAAATTTTTACTACATATAATAAAAATTTTAATTCATAGAACATATCTAACTTTTAAGACAGATTTTATTTTAATTAATATAAAATAATTCAAAAATTTATGTTTTAGTTTTCAAATATGTATAATTTCCATTTAATTTAAAAAAAAGTAAATTTTGTTCCAATTATAAATAATACAAATAATATAATAGATACAAATACTGAAAGATTTCAAATATATGTATATCTTCTCTTGACTTAATATTAAATTAAATGCTCTTAAGGGGATGCTGGATACCGACATTACAGTTCATTTTTTTGACAGGATGGATCTTCGAATTGGCTTTACGGATTAAAAAATCCTTTGACAGGTATAAAGTACGCACGAAAACAAATCCAGCTATGCTCAATTAAAGACCAAAAAAGGCGTAAAATTACATAATCACACAGACGCTCACTCAAACATTCACTCGTATAAAAGTTTTACGAGGTGAGCGGCATAAATCGAGAGCATAGCTGGACTCGGACAGGAATAATGAACATTGTGGTAGCGATAAAAATACGAACAAGTCTCTAATAAAAAAGATCCATCCTGTCAAACATTTTGAATGCAATATAACCTATAACCTTGTCTATCCTTGTCTATTATCATTGTCTATACAAGGACAGATATAGAATTTTGTCGGTAAAACAGCGACATCGTCGGAGTTCGGCCTTCGGTCCAGGATCCAGGTCCATATATTTAGCCCCTCATCTACAGCAATTTACAAAAACATTAATATATTCGGATTGTACATCGTTTGTACATGAATGTATTTTGTTTTTTAGTGTTTGTACATCCTTGGTTAATTTAAAAAAAAATAAAAAATTTTGCTAACAATACCAATAAAAGTTAGCCCCTCATTATTTCAAAAATAATGATAAATCAAAGTTTATTGTGCTTAATCGTTTGTACATCGTTTGTACATTCTTAGTAATTGATTTACTTTTTATTTAAATATTTCTTTTTTTGCTTAAAATATAAATAAACAATTTTTATTCGAATTTGGCGGGTAAATCTTCAAGGTGGTTAAGACCACATAGTAGCCAACTGTTAAAACGAAAAAATCGCTTTGTAAAGGCCTCCACACACACTTTTCCGTAACAGTAACAGTAAGGTTTCGACCAATCGCGTTGCTCGATTCGGCTGGTTACGGTTAAAGGCTATAATACACGAAATGCATAACGTAGCATAAGCATAGCATAAAACCGCTGGACCAATGAGCATCTAGCATAAAGTCGCCATATTAATTTACATAAGATGCTCATTGTTCCAGCGGTCTTATGCTATGCTTATGCTACGCTATGCATTTCGTGTATAAAGGCCATCACACACAAAATGCATAGCGTAGCATAAGCATAGCATACGACCGCTGGACCAATGAGCATCCAGCATAAAGTCGCCATATTAATTTACATAAGATGCTCATTGGTCCAGCGGTCTTATGCTATGCTTATGCGACGTTATGCATTGTGTGTGATGGCCTTTATAGCCTAAATTTGCATAGCGCATAAACATAGGTCTAGTTTACACCGTTAAATCGGTTGGTACGCGTATCAAGTTGGTGCGGACTAAACATTTGATACGTCCCTGTTTACACCGTTCCATCTCACAACAGGTTAGGTTAGGTTTTTAATCCAGATAAAGTCCAATGTTTTCAGTGATGTTCGGTATTATTTTCATGTGTATATTCGAAATAAATAATTTAATTTTAACATCTTTTTATATCTTTTATTTCTTTAATTTGTACATCCTTGTAACATTATTACAGCTTTTTTATGTGTACAGTACACCACATATTTATTATAAAATATTCGAAGTTTGTCTCATAAACCTACCACTAATTCACAGTTATAGTAATTATCATAATTAATATCGCATTTTGAGATCAATAGAAAAATATTTATATTTTTCGCATACACAACAAACTATTTATTTAATTAATGATTTATATTATATCTACAAATAAAAACGACTTTTTAAGAACTTGTAAAGAACAAAGTAACTTTTTGGAAACTATATCACAAGTTATTATACAACTTATAATTATTAATTCATCTTGTACCTATAAAAAATTTTAACTTTAACCTCAATCTAACAACAGTCAGCAGCGGCGGTATACACTTGATCCAATTCGAATCGAATCAAGCGTTTACAGCGCGCTGACATCTTTTGATACGCGTATCAACTTGGTCTGATACTCGCGATTGCGGAGTATCAGACCAGAGCGCACTAAAGTAATCCGCGAGCATTTATACCGAGCGTATCAAGCGATTTGATACGGATATAGTACTTAATACGCGTACCAAGTGCTCGGTGTAAACTAGGTCATAAACATAAAAGTTGATTGGACCATATACGAGTGCATATAAAGTCCATATACGAGTGCCGGACTAATTAATCCATTTCCTTATACATATTTTTATGCGCCTATGCAAGTTTGCTGGGTATACCTTTAAAATAAACTCATGTAAACAATTGCGTAAGTGAGCATTTACATGAAGTATAAAGGCCTCCACACACACATTTCCGTAACAGAATAACAGTAAGGTTTCGACTAATCGCGTTGCTCAATTCGGCCGTCCGTTAAGCTATATCCACACAAACTTGCATAGCCGCATAAACATATGCATAAGGAAATGGATTAATCCAGCACTCGTATATGGACTTATGCATTCGTATATGGACCAATCAACCTTTTTATACTTATGTTTATGCGCTATGCAAATTTGTCTGGGTATATAGCTTAAAGGCCGCAATACAGACTTCTACATAAATGCATAAACATAAGCATAAGGATTTGATTGGCTCATATATGTGTGCATAAGGAAATGGACCAATTTAATCCCTTAATACATATGTTTATGCACCTATGCAGAAGTCTGTGCTGCGGCCTAAAGCTATATCCACACAAACTTGCATAGCCGCATAAACATATGCATAAGGAAATGGATTGGTCCGGCACTCGTACATGGACTTATGCACTCGTATATGGACCAATCAACTTTCTTATGCTTATGTTTATGCGCTATGCAAATTTGTCTGGGTATAGCTTTAATGCTATAATACACGAAATGCATAGCGTAGCATAAGCATAGCATAAGACCGCTGGACCAATGAGCATCTTATGTAAATTAATATGGCGACTTTATGCTAGATGCTCATTGGTCCAGCGGTCTTATGCTATGCTTATGCTACGTTATGCATTTCGTGAATTATAGCCTTTAACCGTAACCAACCGAATCGAGCAACGCGATTGGTCGAAACCTTACTGTTACTGTTACGGAAAAGTGTGTGTGGAGGCCTTTACAAAGCAATTTTTTCGTTTTAACAGTTGGCTACTATGTGGTCTTAACCACAGTAAAACTATACCCAGTAGCGACACTATGGCCTAGTTTACACCGGACCGTTTAATACGCGTACCAAGTACTATATCCATATCAAATCCGTATTAAATCTCGGGTTATTTCGGTGTAAACCGAGATTTGATACGGATTTAATACGGATATAGTACTTGGTATGCGTATTAAACGGTTGGTGTGAACTAGGCCTATGCCGGCACTTTTGATGTAGAGGTATGGTTATACCACAGTATATACAGTAGCGCAACTCCTCTGATTTCTTGTTGGCCAAAATGGAGTGCGCATGCGCGAAGTAAGCAAGTTGCCCGCTGACGCCATCTGAACTTCTTTCTCACTTGCTCTTTTTTTTCCGCTCTCTTTCTACCTCATTTTTACACGAAATTAATCTGAATTTAATGAAAATAATAAAGATAAATATGTATTATGCATTAAAAATCAGGAAAAAATAGAAAAATGAGAAAAGATATAAAATTGTATAAATGTGATTGAATAATATAAATATATTGTGGTATAAAAATATTAGAAAATATGTTATATGGCATTAAACAACAAAAAAGCAAAATATAATATTTTATATTAAATAGTGTTATTACATGAAATGAAATAAACGAATAATTTCTATGCATCCAAAATAAAAATGATATATGCATATATACATGCTTCATTTCAAATGTGATAAATAATCAATTATAATTTTAATACAACAATTGAAAAACAAATACGTTAATGTTATATTTTAAAATAATTTTATGTATGCCTTAGTAATATATGTAATATGTATAATTTCTTATGTACCTACTGTAATAAAGATACAATGTTATTTTACATTAAAAATATAGTTTCTTTGTCCTATTCATTAATGAAACATGTACTTTTAATATATCAATTATATTTATTACAGATATCTTTGTATTAGGCATACATAAAATTATTTTAAAATATAATATTAACGTATTTGTTTTTCAATTGTTGTATTAAAATTATAATTGATTATTTATCACATTTAAAATAAAGCATGTATATATGCATATATCATTTTTATTTTGGATGCATAGAAATTATTCGTTTATTTCATTTCATGTAGTAACACTATTTAATATAAAATATTATATTTTGCTTTTTTGTTGTTTAATGTCATATAACATATTTTCTAATATTTTTATACTACAATATATTTATATTATTCAATCACAATTATATAATTTAATATCTTTTCTCATTTTTCTATTTTTTCCTTATTTTTAATGCATAATACATATTTATCTTTATTATTTTCATTAAATTCAGATTAATTTCGTGTAAAAATGAGGTAGAAAGAGAGCGGAAAAAGGAAGAGCAAATGAGAAAGAAGTTCAGATGGCGTCAGCGGGCAACTTGCTTACTTCGCGCATGCGCACTCCATTTTGGCCAACACTAACATCAAAGACGCCGACAGAGAGTTGCGCTACTGTATATACTGTGGTTATACTGTGGTCTTAACCACCTTGAAGATTTACCCGCCAAATTCGAATAAAAATTGTTTATTTATATTTTAAACAAAAAAAGAAATATTTAAATAAAAAGTAAATCAATTACTAAGAATGTACAAACGATGTACAAACGATTAAGCACAATAAACTTTGATTTATCATTATTTTTAAAATAATGAGGGGCTAACTTTTATTGGTATTGTTAGCAAAACTTTTTTATTTTTTTTTAAATTAACCAAGGATGTACAAACACTAAAAAACAAAATACATTCATGTACAAACGATGTACAATCCGAATATATTAATGTTTTTGTAAATTGCTGTAGATGAGGGGCTAAATATATGGACCTCCAGGATCCCCTTAAGAGGATCCTGCAGTCGTATGAATTACCGACATTACAGTTTCTCAATGGATCTTTTAATTGGCTTTATAGAATTGCAAAAATCTTTTACAGAATTAAAGTACGCACAAAAATCTATACTAGTCAACCGCGATTTTATATCAAAAACACTAAAAAATTAAAAATATTACTTATTTGGACACATACAGCTGTCACCTGACGACAATATTTGCTTAAAACAAAAATTCTGCAGTTTATACATACATAATGTTTATCATCTAGTATTGGGTAAACATGTAGGAATAATATCGTGCAAGTAGAAGTAAGATTTAATGCGTACAAAAAAAGATCCATTGAGAAAAAATTTTAGTGATGCAAATACGGATGCAGAATGACAAGAAGAGCAGTGTCGCGTGCAACAGTAGTTGCCGGATCTTGTCAGAGATGACACTGCTGCAATCTGACAAGGACAGATATATCGTATAGGTATCCGTTAGACAAGGACAGGTATAGCACGGTAACACAGAAAACATAGTAAACGATCGAAATTATCGAATATTTTTAGTTCCGTGCTAAATCGTGGCGCTGTCACGTTGGAGTTTGCTTGTCACTGCAGGATCCCCTTAAGAAAAATTTAGCAAAATTCAAGGGTTGCTGGTCCCCTTTTGTAAATCAATAAAAATTTGCAGTGATAATATAGAAATCTTCTGTCTTAATGCATGTCGTGTCGGCAATGCAGAAATCTGTAGATTAAACTACTCTCTACTTGATCGATAAAGCAAGAAAACTTGATTTTCTCTTTCTATTTGACCGCAAGGTTAGGTTAGATTAGTCTAGCAGACGACGGGACGGTAGCAGAAGCAGACGGTAGCAGACAACGCGTAGTTGACGTCGCTCGCGGGCGCTCGGTCGCGAGTGTTTGAATCGGAGAATTGGAGACATTGGAGTCAATCGAGAGGTATAGGTACGCATCGTGGTTCTCGCGCGAGGTGTTCCAAGGTGTTTCAAGTGAACGTCGTGGTTCGTTGTAGGATCGGGCAAGCGGCGAGCGGCAAGCGAGCAACCGGAGCAACGTGTGTTATTATTTACCGCGACGATGGATCCCGAGGCGTTCCTGGATATCGCCAATCAGGTCATCAAGCTGAAAATGTTCCCGTATTTCGACATAGCGCACTGCGTACTGTGCACACTGCATGTCAGGGAGGACCTAGGACCCGGTGAGCTGCGCACCCGCGCCGGCCGCGTTTCTAAATTTGTAACGCTCCCTCAGCGGCGCGTCCCCCGGCCCGGCCCGGCCCGGCCCGGCGCAGCGCGGCGCGGCGCGACGTCTCTTGGCGTCTCTCGGTGGAACAGCTTCCCCGTGACCTCGCTATTCCCGTGACACCGGACGCCACGCCGACCACGTCTCTCTCACGCTCTCCCGCGAAGTTTTATATTTACGGACGCGTGGCTTTTCTCTCTCTTATTCTCCCTCTCTTATCGTCTCTGTCGTCGATTTTTTTCTTACGTCAACACGAGGTACAACCGGCGAAATTCCCGCGATCTCATAATTGCCAGAAGAATATGTAAATTAAGAGATATGTTCGTTCCATGTCAAAACAATTATCTCGACAAGACTACATACCACAACTTTAGACATTTCACTGAACATGTGAAACACTCTATAAGATAAATAATGAGCTGACAAACAATCAAGGACTAATAAATAATGAAGAGCTGTATTATATAATATATTCCCCGAAGTTTTGCAAAACGGCAAACGGCAACGATTGTTCGTGTTATTACGTAATGTTAATAACAGGGAAGAAATATAAGATATTTATCGTCCGTTTCTCGGACCAATCATAAAAAACTGAGTTTTTTTATGGCACACGATAATTGACCGCAACTGCATGTTTTCAACGTTCCATAAATTGATAAATAATTTACCGGTCAAATTATATACGCTAATAATAATAGAAATTCTGTCGTTTATGTAACATTTACCTCGCGAATTATGTCTTATGTTCGATTGATTGCGCGCCGTAACCGCTATTGCATAATTGAAGAGGTATTTTAATATCTACAGAGTGGCAATTGGAAAGTGGCTGAAACCGAATAGTTATTTCATAATAAATGAATAAAATAAAATAAACTCTGTTTTACCGAAGAAGCCGTCATTTTTATTAGAACACAATGCCAAAAGATTATACGTTTATAAATTTGTGAAAATAAATATTAAAAAATTGAATATATATATATATATATATATATGTAGAATTGACTGGCGATTGCATGACTCATGTCAGTGGCATAATTTAGAGGACCTCGCCACGAGTGGTCATTTTTATGAGAAATTCTTCGAAATAATAGTTATATAATGTTAGAATGCCTATATATTTAATAGTTTTCAAAACTGCTCCGATTATTGTGCAAGTTCAGATGGTCATTATTTCGAAAATATATGGTAAGCATATCTGAAAATTATAAAACTGAAATATATATGACCCCCCCCCCCCCCCTCCCACACACACACACATGTAACCAGTCAATTATTGGGCCTTTTTAATAATATATTAACTTTCACAAGTTTATATATATATATATTTTTTTTACTATGTGCTAATATAAAAATGACATTTCTTCGATAAAATAATGTTTAATTTAATTTATTTTTTCCATTTTTGTTATACAAAATAACATCGGTTTTAACAATTTCTCGATGGCGACTTTATATTTATTTGAGAAAAGAGATCATGGTAAATGATACCTAATAGAATATGTATAATATGCAAAAGAGAGATGAGAGAGGAGTAATGCATTATTAAGAGGTATATCAAAATCAGAAAGTTGATTAGGAATCAAGAGCTGATTTTACTGCTCTCTGGCACAATTATCATATAATTCTATATCTCAAGGCAATAACACAGACAACCCAGCTGATCTATTTCAGTATGCACGTTACCCGCATGTACACAGTCAAAGCCAGAACTATTCAAAATAAAGGCTCTTTCGGAAGCAGCTTCTCTAAAGCATGCTCTTTTTGCCAGTTTGCATTAATAAAGGATTAACTGTTTAGTACATTAAATCTTGCTTTTCTATCACAAACCACTATTCTTAAACTTACCATAAAATTTAAATCGGATTATTTTATTTAAAAAATGTTCTTATTTTTTTATTCAAATAAAATTGTAGAAAACTTAAGATAACAATAAATCAGGGGCATGAGCAATATTATATAAACTCTTTTCTTTAATTTTATAATATTCATTTTTAATTAATTTAATACTACGTCAGTATATTGTAAAAGAGATCTATCATATTTTCTTCAAGAAATAGATTTCCAGCTAATTTTCTAATCTCTAATGCGATAAAGGGTACAATATTAAAATTCAACGGAAATTCATGGTTTCTTCAAGACTTTAAATTTCTCTAAGCGTACTCGATGCAATGTATCATTATTTTCATTGATAGTTACTCGCACATCTCTGAATTTGCAGTATATGGAATGTATTGTAAGGATGTATTATATAGATTTACTTATAAGGATTCCCTAACTGACTTATCCCAATCAGCATATATCTTCAACATTCCACGCCGTAATAAAATCTTATATCTGTTACATATAGCTTAAAAATTTTAACGGTGTTTTCTGAAAAGAACATTTTACAAATAATAAAGAAATTATACTATAGTGATGTAGATATACATTCAGATAATTCTCTTTTTAATTTTTTATTTAAAATATACGTTATCATAAGTCGTAATGTAAATGTCACAAAATTTATGTTTATATACAGTTAAATTTTTAGGAAATAATATGTAATAATTATAGTACCTATATTGTTCAAGGTGCACAAGTATTTTCTCGCAAGCATCCTCTATCATGTTGGCTGTCTACAATGTTGGTCGTTTTTGCAAGCGGTATGCTGTGCAATGGATTATTAGGAGAACCAATTCTTGCACCTTTGAAAAATACACCACAAGTTGTAGTTGCAACTATTGTTTGGTCAGTAATATCAGTGTTATAATGCTTTGTATTTCGTAAAATCTATTATTTATCTGCGATTATGACAACTTTACAATAATTATTCAAATATCTTTTTAAAATTAGAAAAAGTAGTAATGTATATGTCATTAAAAAAATAAAATCACGCGTTATTAAAAGAAAACCTTTCTAAATGTTTCAGGTATGTGATATTTTACACACCGTTCGACATTGGTTACAAAGTAGCTAAATTTTTACCAGTAAAAGTAGTATGTGCTGGCATGAAGGAAATTTATAGGCAAGTAAATGTCATTACTTGTCAATTTTTGAGATGTCTTTTTATTCCACCATATACTTATAAGAACTTGTATATGAAAAAAATATAAGAATAATTTAAAATAAGATATCAATGCATACAAATTAAATTAATTATGCTATTTTTTTATAGGTGTAAAAAGGTATACGATGGAGTAACCCACGCAGGGAAACTATATCCAAATGCATATCTTATTATGATATTGATTGGAACGCTCAAAGGTTGGTCATAAAACACATATATTAGATGGAATATATATTACATTATCTTTACTACAAAAATATATGAGCGCACACTATAAAATACATCAATATATTTAATTGTTAACAGTGTAATTATAACATTTATACAGGTAATGGAGCTGGATTTACAAAATTATTTGAGCGTCTTATACGTGGCGTATGGACACCGACCGCGATGGAATTCATGCAACCTAGTTTGTACGTAAAATTCATTTAATATTTACATGAATAAAT
Source organism: Harpagoxenus sublaevis (assembly GCA_030770355.1). NCBI lineage: Eukaryota > Metazoa > Arthropoda > Insecta > Hymenoptera > Formicidae > Harpagoxenus > Harpagoxenus sublaevis. The sequence continues at coordinate 118,158 of JASTWR010000232.1, forward strand.
ACTTAGATTATAAATTAATTATATAGAATTATTTTTTTAATTGGCAAGGATAAATGTAGTGATAACGAATGATAATTTTCCTTTACAGCCCCACGAAAGCATCCATGGTTGCATCAATTATCTTTGTGCTAGATAAAAAGACTGATCTCATTTCTGCACCTCATGCCCTTGTATACTTTGGCATTGTCATCTTCTTCGTCTACTTCAAGGTAAAGTCTATATCCTGAAATATCTCCTTAAATTTATACATTTCACATGCGTAAAGTATAATAACATTAACAATAATATAATTTTTCAGTTATCATCAATTTTGCTTGGTATTCATGACCCATTTGTGCCATTTGAAAATTTATTCTGCGCCTTGTTCCTGGGAGGAATTTGGGACTCATTGGCTAGATTGTTAGGTCGTGGTCAAGTTAAAGATGAGAAGGCGGACGCAAAGAAAACAAATTAAATAATAGTAAGCATGATATACATCTTCAAATACTGCAAAATGCAAATATGTCAAATCAAATCTCATCTATATTTCTTTCCAGAAAACATATTTATTATATCATCACACAATTAAGCTAGCATTGGCTGCTTGAATAATGATGAAATAAAAACCTAAAAAACTAGTCAGATGATAAGAGTTTTACGCTTGATTCTTGACAAATCGTCAAATGTTGAAGAAAAGAAGTACAATAATTTAATATATATATACATATGTATATACATATATATATATATATATATATATATATATATATTATATATATATATATTATATATATATTATATATATATATAGATATATGTATATTAGGGTGGAGCGAAAAGGAAAAATTTTTGAATTCTTATATGCCCGGGGATGGGAAAGATGCCATTAGATGTAAAAACAATATTTGTAAAGTTTTAACTTGATAGGGGTTTATCTTCTGCCTCCAACTTTTATTTGAAAATTTCTACGTAGAAAAATATTTACTTGCGAGATTGTATCTGGCATTTATTTTTTGTACAGCTGTTAGCTAATCAAAATCTTTGTGATTAACCAGACTTCAACGCGAGGAGATAGCTGTAAATCGAAATCCATTTTTTTAAAGGACGCCGCACAAAACCTCGGGAAAAGGCCTTTTGGTCAAGTTGTCTAAAACTCCTAAGTAAAAAAGAACATAATAAAAGAAAAATTTTGGCACAAACCAGAGGTCGATATGTTGACCAGTTCGAGTTATTTAGGGTAAAAAAAATTGGCTTTTTCAAACTTTGACCCTAAATAACTCTCAAACGGATTAACGTATCGACCTCTGGTTTGCGCCAAAATTTTTCTTTTTTTATGCTCTTTTTTACTTAGGAGTTTTAGACAACTTCACCGAAAAGCCTTTTCCCGTGGTTTTGTACGGCGTCCTTTAAAAATATAAATTTCGATTTACAGCTATCTCCTCGCGGTGAAGTCGGGTTAATTACAAAGATTTTGATTAACTGAGAGCTATAAAAAATATAAATGCCAGATACAATCTCGCAAGTAGATATTTTTCTGCGTAGGAATTTTTAAATAAAAGTTGGAGGCAGAAGATGAACCCCTATCAAGTTAAAACTTTACAAATAATTGTTTTTACATCTAATGGCATCTTTCCCACCCCCGGGCATATAAGAATTCAAAAATTTTTCCTTTTCGCTCCACCCTAATATATGTATATACAATATATATATGTATATATATATACATATATACATACACATATACTGTAAGAGTGAAACTTATTAAATTTTCAAGAAGTGTGTCTTATAAAAATATCAACAGTATTATTTTAACTAATATAAAACAACAGATATATATCATACTTATCATTTTTTCATCATGCACTTTCAAACAAATAAAAAAATTTCGCAAATACATTTATAGAGAACTTTGCTCTCATTTATCAATTAAAAATACAATGTTAATTGTGGATTTTTTATCCTTAATCTGAATTATTATTGTTAAATATGATAAGATATGCTGATTTAATTATCAAACAGAAGTATATTCTTTTTTGTCAATTTTGATAGTACATCTTACATAACTTGTTAATAGCTGATTTTGAAGTTTGTTTCTAAGTTATTTACAATGTAGTACATTGGGCAATTTTTACTATTATGCAAATACATGTTAGAACATATTTTAGCAAATTGTAGTATGCATCTTAAAAATTAACGGAATTGTTATATTTATTCGTCTATAATATATTATATACAGGATGAGCCATTTAATATTTTCACCTAAATTCTTTTCCTACGCCTTTTACATAAAAATGTCAATTTGTTTAGTGCCATTTGAGAAATTCACTAACAATAAGTATCACTTTTCTTAAATGGAAACTGATTTTCTTTTTTTTAACAAAGAGGTACTTATAATATGAGGTCTCCTTAGATGCACTCTTGTACATTATTTTCTTTTTACATCCTCACGCATATTTCTCCCTCCGTAAAATCTACGTATCTGATCAATTGACTACAAAAATAATATCAAACATTTTCCTAATTTCTGTACAGTTCATATCTTGGATTGTTATTGTAATTGTTTTTTTTTTATTATCTGGATGCTTTTTCAAAGTAAATCTTCTTACCTCTCACCTTAGGGATGCTTTTTTAAAAAGAGTTTCCTTTTGCTTCTCACTTTGGATGTTTGTAATATTAGCACTAGTGCTCGATCAAGTTTCCATTGACATACTTTGTCGAAAGCTTTCTTGGACTTTCTACCTCTCGACATGTTTATGAAACACTAATAATAATATTCCAAAATTAAAAAATTTTATGACTTGTAAAAATCTAGAAAACTAACTAATACATATGGTTGAATTTGTCTTGACGAGACCTACAACTTAAAAGTGGCGTTATCTGTAAACAAATTAATATTACTGTCTTGTGTCCTCATTAAGGTCAAACAACTATTATACGAAATATTTTTTTATAAAAGGCGTAAGAAAAAAGATATTTAGGTGGAAACATTAAAATGGACCACCCTGTGTATATATATACAATATTTATATTTACATATAGAGAAGAAATAAATGTACTCAGGACAAATAATTGACAACTGATTGATGTCATTGTTAAATAACTGTATTACTGATTTGTAAATTATATAAGAAACAAGATATATAAGGCATTAAAACTATACAATAACACATGTAAACGAGAGTATGAAAAAATGGGAGTGTCTCTTTTATACTATTTTATTAAATTTAAATATTGATATCGTATATTACACACGTGAGAGTTTGCTTTCATTCTCGTCTCAATAGATGTGTCCTTTACAATTAGGAATACCCATATTCTAATTGTGAAAATATTATACACTTTTATGTAATAAAATGGGATTTGAATTAAAAATTGTAATTTATTTGATTACCATGACAAAAAATTAATTATCGAACTGTAAGATTTATTTCTGTGATATGTTTCACGTTCATTGATCATATTATTATTGACATAAATTAAAGATACTTATGAGTACGAATGCGACATTCTGTACAATTCAATCCTTCGTGTATATTTGCGTGATTTCACATACAATGGGATTCTGGAAATACGTTGTTTCGATAATAATCGAAGGTTTGTTTTAGTCCAGTCATGATTACATGGCAATGAACTTTTGCATCTTTTGTTGTATCTATAAATTCCGTTCGGTGACAAAGACGTACGGTAGTCTATACAATTCACTTCTTTCTCGCGTACATGAGAAACGCCAGGATGTGACAAATCATCGTAATATTCTCTAACTGAATGTTTGTGATACATATTTTTCGAGCATTTATCGATGTTCGCCATCCACAAAACGTGCTGGGCATCGCGTACACATGTCTCCTTGTCCAATTTTAGAATACCTTCGCTATTATTAGACTTGATTACGCGAATCAACATAGGCTCGCGATTTTGAGTGGCGACACTTATCTTTTCCTCAAAACTGCAATCGGTTACAATGCCTGTATCTTGTAATTGCTTCGGAGTATATTGAGTTCCCGATTCACGAAGCGATATCTGCGGCAATGACACATTCAAGCCGATATCATGATTCTCTGTACGCGCAGTAATATCTTTATCCTTGACAAAGAGTTCTCCCGTCATGGTTTCTGCGTATGTGATGCCATTTTCCGAAAGACTGTGACCTCTAATTTTCGATACGGAGGGTCCATATAGTACTTCTACGTCTTTCGAGTTTGCAAAAGGAGCTATAAATTGATCCATAGCATCCTCCTTCGTATCTTGAGTCTGAACCAAATTTAAAGCAGAGTTTCGCTTCGAAGGGCATTTACTTTTCGATTTGGATCTAGAATAAAACTTATTTAATAACTGTCTCTTCGAACAATCCACGAGTGTATATATTTTTAAAATTTCGTCTGCATATTCCTTTATTTTACTTAAAACGATAAATGTATTTATCGCATCTTCTTTCCTTATACAGCTCTCTTGCACTGAAAAAGATTACATTGGAAATCTTTAATATATCTTTTTTTTAATATACATTAATTATATACATTCACTATTCATAAAGTGTTCAAAAATACCGACCATTCTTGATCTTCAATTCAAGAGCATGCTTCATTAGCTCCAAGCAGGTTTTAGTAAACATTGTTATGGTGCTATCTTCCTCCGTTTTCTCCAAACACGGTAAACAACTTGAGCTTTCTAATTCAACAGTAGAACTTGCAAATTTTGATGAAACTTGGTCACAAACAGTCATCTCAGAAGCTATGTAAGAGATATACATATTGTAACATATAAACAGAGTTTACTTATAATGACTTATATAATCATAAAATAAACTAAATCTATATATTGTTGCAAAGAATATTATAATCACTACTTACAATTAGAATTTACATTATCTCTCTTCGATAAGAGCGATGTAACGGAACAAATTTTTGTTCTTTCTTGCATAACTTTTTCCAAGCATTGAAGTAAAACTTGTGTTATTGCAGAATTCTGTTTGATAATCTCCATTATGTTGCGAGAACAGGTTTCTTTAATGCAAACTTCATTTTCAACGATTTTTTTGTCATCTAACGCAAGATAAGATTTCTCCACTCCTGCAGAATATTGGAAAGTAGATAACAAAATTAGAATTTTAGGGATATTAGAAAGTAGATTAACAAAATGCTGTTTACGCTATTTATAAATATTTTTCTTTACAATTAGGCAAATCTCATTACTCATATCTCAGTAAGATTAACAGTTAAATTTTAACAGATAAATTTTTACAAGTCAAGTTTAACGTAACATCTCTTGAAATATTAATTAAGTATATATCTTGAGATTTAAGAACCTTTCTGATCATGATCACCAGTGTCTGTCTGACATTTATTAGTTGTCAGCTCGTTCCAATCTCTTTGTACCAGTGGTAAATAATTTTTATCAGTAGTTATTAATATAAAATTCGGCATAGCGCCTTCTACGCTCTTTAAGTTGATACCAATCATATTTCGCATGTCATTAGCAGGACATTCCACAGTATTTGCATCAATTTGCTTTGCTTCTCGTGTCGAAAAATATTTTTGAGAAGCCTGGCAATTACTTAGGCTCGCACAGATAGTATTCTGAATTTCCTTATCACACTGTTGTGTAGTATTTACTGCTACTTGCTTTAACTCTTTCCGAGATGTTAAAGGCTTACTTTGGATTTCTCTACAACACTTTCGTGTAACATCTGCTTTCATTTCTGACGTGCAAACTGTGTTTTGTACTCCTTTATTATGTTCGACACTATAAGTCTCTACTTGCTTCGTTCGTTTTTCCGGAAATAATTGTTTACTTGGCAATTGTATTTCTCTTGTACAGGATTTTGGTTTGAACGTAATAATTGGTCCCGGTGTCATCTGTTGATTTATGTAATTGCGAGTGTCTTGCGGATAGCATGTATGAGTTGTTAATATGTCTGCAGGATAGTTGGTATAACTTGGTAAACTACGAGGAAAGCTTGGACATGGAACTATATTATTATATTCTCCTTGAGACATAGTGTCTGCTATTCGGTGTCCCTTGTATCCTTCATAAGGCTTATCGGCGAAATTGATGTATTCTGAACAAGGAACTGCGATATCTAATGGTTTTATTTGTTCATAAGCTTTTTTGGCAGTTATACTCAATCTGCTAGGTCTTATATCTTCCCAACCACAGGATGGACACTGCAGCAAATGCACATCATTCTGTCTTTCGCTTTTACGATCTAATATATCAAGATTATCTGGTATATATGTAGTGTTTGAATGCAATAAATAAATTCAATATTTAATAACAGCAGATTTAAAACAGAAATGATTATTTCTTAGATACTTCTTTACCTGTTTTTGTAAATTTAGTGTTTTTTCTTGGTTTTGTCTTATAATCTTGTTTTGTTCCTTGCGCACAAGGAAAATTAGATACATTTTTATATTTGTCACGTGGTGTTGTAACGCAATCTTTTAAAGGAGATATTGTTTCTACTAATTCCATTCTGTTCTATTCATAATAATATAAATTAAATTAAAATCTTTAGTGTTTGATTTAATTATATATACATAACAATATAATTTATAAGATTTCAAAAAATTGATGTATGCCCTTTTCGGAATAATTTATGTATAATGTATCCTTTGCACAAATTACATATATAAACTATATATATTACCTGTAACTTGCCTTCATCATCAATCACCTTTGTTAACATTCCAGCTATTACAGGAAACCAAGCAAAAGGAGATTTGTATGGTTTGCCCGATTGAAGTCCCTTGATAACTTTTATTTGTTCCTGTCCATATCTAACAATGAGATTAACGCTTTTGAAACTGATTCAATCTGGATGAATAAAAATCGGATATAAATCTTCATATAAAAATAAATGAAGATTTCTATCATTTACTTTTTTCTCTTATTGCTCTTACTTTTTTCTTATCACTTTAATTTGCTCTAGACAATCGGATATATTCAATTCGGGTATATTAAGTTCTTTAATGATATTCTTCAATGCTTCATTTTTGGCTAAACAATCATAATATTTCACATAATGTGGGTTCCAAAGACATGGATGTTTTCGATATGCATTTAAAAAGACGAGAGTGAAATTTTCGTTCCACTTAAAGGACATAATTATTTAATTTATCAATAACAACACGGAATTAAGATTTACATATTTTATAGACAGAAAATTTGCACAGTTTTGCATGACAACCACATGAAGGAAACTGCAATTCTTTGCGAAATCTTAAGTGAATACATCTGCTTATATCAATATTCGATATAACAAAAGTTTTTTATCGTTTGAAAATATAAGTAATCAGCACAAGATCATAATATGTATATAATTACTTATACATATATAATTAATTTATAACTATTTACTTAAATATTTTTTGCAAAATATATTACTGTTTCACACGTTAATAATAAGTATTGCAAAAATCTCATGTTATCATGTATTTATTAATATTTTACTAGAGAATTTATTTCCTATCTATATATGATATCACTTACATATAAACCTAACTTTAAATACGAGTTTAAATAATAACCCAGACAGCACGCATGTCTAAAAGACGTCGCAAAGATATCTTTAAAACACCTTTTAGACATGCGCGCGCGTGCTGTCTGAGAATTTAAATTGAGAATATTGATTGCAATTACGTTAGCACTTTATTGCCAAAATTTTTTTCCCTCTCTTGCTTATTGCTTGTAACAAAATCCATAATCCTTGCATTCTTTGATCTTAGTAAGTAATAAACATTCCTTTAATGTTAGACCACAGCTACAAGCTTCATCCTTACACATTACTTTAGAGTCGTTACAATCGCAACAACAGATTGAGCTGCTACTTTGGTCCGTTAGTTTAGATTCTAAGATTTTTAATCGCGCTTTTGTTATCAAACTTTGTATTTCCTCTTCCAATTCCATAACACTCTCTAAAAACAAGTTATGCTAATTCAGTGGTGATAATTATTTCCTATTATAATCAACAGATTTTACTTACGAATATCAATAGTTCGTAATTGGAACGCTATGGCTTTCCCAAATATGTCAAAGTTATCTTCAATTTCTTTTCTGCCATGCACTTCTAAAGAAATATCATCCGTGCATGTGGAACGATCCTGTTACAAAAGAGTTTACATTTTCTCCACCCTTTCTCTTGAAAATTTAACAATATAAATTACTCGCTTATTTAGTACATATAAACCTTTTTTCCTTTATTGTCGCCTGTGACATATTTTCGCTCCTATTAAAATTGTAACATTGTAACAATATAAAATTATTGAAGGTATTTGTATCTTATACTTATTAATAATGTGTCTCTCATATTCGTTTCTAACGTGAAGCAAATCCGTTTGCGTTTCGTGTTCTGCGATAATATCATTACTCGTTTCTGTCGCTACATCAATCGTTTGGATAGTTTCAGAAGGGACGAGAGCATCTTGTAATTTCGAAACAGAAGGAACACTATCTCTGCATTTGAAAAATATTGTTGTATTTTATTTCGTGATGCCTTATAGAGTTACATAAAATATAGATATATGTATAAATAACAAATTACCTCAATCTTAAACACAACTCGATCTCTTGGAGCTCACATGTTCCACAAGTATTATATGAGCAAATATATTTGCCCTCTGATTTCTCAAAAGATGAATGAACAAATTTATCTTGAACACCACCATCATTAAATTTTTGATAATTGTTATCTTGCTGCAAATATGTTCGTGCATTAGCATATCATAAATATAATATAAAAACAACGCATACGCATCATGAACATGAACAAAATATGAACATATAACTTACAATAGATGATTTTAAAAGACAATGATATTTATCATTATATAATTACTGTTACTTTATCATACAAGTATAATTTAGCAATTAAACTTGTATAATTATTTCTCATATACTATATTCTGTTACATCATACCTTCCTGAAATTATTATGAGATATTGACATGTATGGAAAGAAGAGCATGTGCATCGTTTTAAACCACTTCGCTTTTGGCGCATACAATTTTTCGCAAGAAATGGCTGCAGCGATTTTTGATAGTTCATAACAGTATTCTTTTTTTACATTTTGAATTCTCTTAATGCAATCACATATTGTTAACCCAGGAATATTCATCGAGTTTCTTATCTCCTTATACGCTTCGTAACGCAATGATTTGTTATTGAACTCAGGATGAAATGGGTTCCTCAAGCATTGATATTGTCCATAAAGTGCTATTAATTTCTCAGTATTATCCTCAGTCCATACATTTGGCATATTAAAAAATATTTTTATGCTAAACTAATTAGGTTATTTAACCTTCTCAATCAATACAATCAAGATCAAAAAATATATTTGAACACAAGTTTAGACGCAAGATTTGCATTTAGCTGATATTTTTTGAACAGTGTGTGTGACTGCCAAAGAAAATATACTATAAATGTTATAATACGCTTATTCATTGTACTGCTCGATTACAAATACACAGAAATTTAGAAAGAGGACATGAAGAAAAAGATGAATGATAATTGTATCATTAGGTCTGTTTTTTATAGCTGAACTAATTGGAATAAGTATACGTTTGAAATTTGGCGAAAACGCGAGAAGGCAAGTTTTAGTTCAGTCCAGTGCAGCAATAAAAAAACAAACCTAATAAAAAATTAATTAAAAGTTTGGAAGGGAAATCAGATGTTAAAACTTATTTATCAATTTCAAATATATCTTCATACATATTTCCTTTTCTTCTATCACACATTAGCAATATAAATATAAATTGTACATTTGTTTTGTAAATTTTATAATCTTATGTTTATATGGCAATATATCCTTTACTGTTATCAAGTATGCAATTCCGAATTTATAACAATGCCTCATATATTCAATTTCATTTTATTGCTACAATTTATGTTTTCTCTATTGTAGTAGAAATAGATTTCAGCAAATATTGGTCGTTTTGTTAAATTTGACGGGCGTATTTATCGTGAGAAATATATCGCAGTTTTTTGATTTAGTAGCATGATTAAAAAATAATAAGTACTACAATTGTTATATTATTATACATATATGTTTAAGTCTAAAGTTACATATATATATCTCTGATACTATGTACTTTGATTGTATCATATAGCAAGTTTATCATAATTTGTATATGATAATAATCGATTACTTCATAAAATCAATTAATTGCACGATCTCTTTCATGGACTAAAAGAACTGATACTTGATAAAATAACTTTAAAAAAATATACACAACGAGATGTTGTGTAACAGATATTACTGATAATCAATTGATAACCGAGTTATGTAATTAAATAGTGAGTGAGTTTAGCTTTCTTTTCGACAAAAATATATATCCTATCTTCTGGACAGATTATCTCGACTATCAACGACATACTACGTTATTTATAAGTTATATACAGTATTATTTTTGTATATAATAATTATATATCCTTCACTCTCATGATTACTGTTAATCTATATATTATTGTATCTTACTGTGCTTAAATCTATATTACACGCGTTATAACTATTCTTAAGAAATTGTTCTTAAGAAGTCGTTTCAATTGTCGAAGACAATGTAGGTAGCTGCTGTGGAACGAAGTTTACAACCTCATGGTACACAAGTTCTACAAGTGAAAATATCCATTACCCACAATGTGGCAATGCTTCAAATTAAAATAGGAATTAGTAAAGATATACGTCACCTTTCCATTTCTCTACTGGAAGATCCATATCCTCGAAACTCTGGTCATATGGTAGAGAAACAGGTTCGTCAGTTGGATCTGCATACTGAGCGAGGTATGGATGTGCTAAAGCCTGTTCCGCTGTGATCCTTTTCTCTGCATCCAATTCCAACATCAGTTCCAGCAAATCAATAGCTAAACAAAAATTCAATATGATTAAATACATCATTTGACATTTATTAATATAAATTACAAGACATTTTTGTTATTTACCTAAAGGATTAGCTCCACGAAATACATCTTTGAAATTTTTTTTCTTCAACGGCGGTAAACTTTGAATATAATTTCTGGCCTGTAATAGTAATTTAATTATGGTAGAAAACTCATACCGCCATTTATATCAATTAAAACTGTATCCTATATATGTATACTACATATATTTACTATATATATTTCTCCGTATGTTTTAATATATTTTATCTTTATTTTCATGTAACTCTCCCAAAAGTTTTAAAGAAACATTTTTGTGACATAGCACAATTATACAGCTTATAATTTGAAGCATTATAAACAAAATATAAACATAAACATCATAAACTAGATATCAAATTAAAATATTTAAAAGCTATTTTTTTAAAGTAAAAATATACATTTACATTTCTCTTATATATACATATAATGACTACATTTTGATATATATACATATATTTTGACTTAAAAAAAACAAATTTACCTCTTGGCTAGTAATTTTGCTTAATGTTTCTTCTGTGGGTGTACCACAGAGTACTAACACTCGTGTTAGATGATCAATGTCTGCTTATGTTAAGGTATGTTTGGAAAAGCAGTATTAATTAAATAACAATAAAAAGTAGCTTTATTAATGCTATATACATAAAACCATTCCCACAACTGGTAAGTAATCGCATCTAAAGCAAGCTGCATATTTGTTATAAAGCAGCGTGAAGTAGAGCTTTAAATAAATATCAAATGTAAAAAAGATTTAACTTTATATAGTATACTTTATTTAATATGCTGTATTTGCATACGCCAAAAATGTATAATTCATGTAAAATTTACACCTTTTTCTATTAAGACATACTTTATATAACAACTTGTCTTGAAATCTATATTGCTTGAATTTTTTCTATGAATTTGGTAATTATATAAATATATACTACTTTTAATTATTATTAATATTATGTTACCTAAAAATATAATTTATCAAAGTATAGATTATTTTTGTTACTAGAATCTTATATTATAAATATTGCATTAATAATATGTTAAATCCAAGGATTTGCCAAGATGTAATTTATTTTTATTTATTTTACATGTTAACAAAGAAAAAGAAAATATCAAGCACAGTCCATACTTTATGTAAAATGTATAAAACGTGCATTTTATGCTACAATAATGAAGTAGCTACTCTAATTTCTCTAAAATAATTAAAACTTACCGATTCTGATGATATTTTTTTCATAAACTCGTCTCGTGGAGTACCCAAAATTTCCATAATTAAATTCAGTTGATGAATATCTGCTCTTGCTAAGGCTCCACTATATTTATCTTTGAAGACACTAAATATCCCCTTTGTTAAATATATTTTATTATTTTTAAAAGCAATACGTTATATTTCAATATATCATTGATATTTTTATATATACGGTCTTTATTATATTTTATTCATGCTAAATTTGCAAATAGCTTTTAGATTGAAAATGCAAAGTGTAAGCAGATGGCTTTCTAAAAGCATGTTAAGCAGAATTGATAATATATACAGTGATGTTAGATTTAAGAGTTCAATGCAATTATGGGATATCAGTTACTATAGATCCTTAGCAAAAAGCATATTTATTAAAGGACATTGCAACTGGATAAAACAAATAGAAATATTTATCAAAACTAATTAATGAGTTCGTGTTAAAAACATAAAACATACATTTATCGTATAGCTCATGAGAAAAAAATTAATGTAAAGAAATACTGGAAATTAAAATAACACAACAAAAATTTATCAATAAAGGATACGATCTGTTCCAGGAAATAACGTTCTCCCAGTTAATAATTCCGCCATGATACATCCCACTGACCAAATATCAACTAAAATGTATAATAATAGTATTATAACATTATGTGATAAGATTTCTGTTCTTATAAGATAAAGCAGATAAGATATCTCTCTTTCCGCTAATTCTTTTTCGGTATAATTACTAACCAGTTTGATTGTAATGCATCCAGTTAAGCATAATTTCAGGTGCTCTATACCACCTAGTGGCAACATAACCGGTCATCTCGTTCTCTGTGGGCCTAGCCAAGCCAAAGTCCAGTATTTTCAGTTCGCAATCTTCGTTAACCGCTATGTTGGACGGTTTCAAGTCCTATTAATCAAATCTGTCAGAAATTGTTCCTACATTTATCAAATTTGATGTAAACATACAGCGCACTATCGTACCCTATGTATAATTCCTGCAGAATGGATATATTTTAAACCACGGAGGATCTGATAAACGAGAAATTGCACATGATCGTCAGAAAGCTTTTGCGTCCTGACAATATTATTCAGATCGGCGCCCATTAGATGTGTGACTAGGTATCTATGTATAATAAATAACACAATTAATATAGGAAAAATAAGACTGATCTCACATGATAAACATGGACTTACACATGTTGAAAATCTTCCAAAGATGAAGACGGATGAAATACATCTAACAGTCCTATTACCTATAAGAGAGCAACACATCTTTAATTAAGACTGACTACAAGTATTTAGTATAAAGTACCTCGATGATTGAGTATTTACTCACATTTTCATGATTCATATGTTTTAACATACGCAGCTCCCTATATGTGCGTTTTGCGTGCACAGCTGACTGAAACGGCCTGGCTAACTTTTTGATCGCCACCTTTTGCCCAGTGGTTGTATCCACCGCTGAACTAAAATGTAAAATATATATTTTTTCACAATAACACAATTCTTTATTGGCATGATCTGAAGTATTCCATTGTAACTTGCATTTGATTATTACAAACTTTAACACTTTTGTCAATCATCGATTACATTATTAATTAAAATATTATGAAATAAATAAATAGCTTATATAACTTCATAGATATGTTACTGACATTTTCTACAATTCATTCTCTTTTCCTCTTTTTTTTCAGACTCGATATGCAGCTGTTTCATTTCAAATACAGGATAAACAAATGTCTAACTCAAACTTTGATCTATCACGTAAGATTTCGCATTATTCGCATTTGTATAAATAAATATAGCTTTATAGATTTGTCACTAACATTTTCTACAATTTGTTCTTTTCCTCTTTTTCTTTCAAACACTTTATTTATTTAAATAAATATAGCTTCATAAATTTGTACTGACATTTTCTACATAATTTGTTCTTTTCCTCTTTTTCTTTCAGACTCGATACGCAGCTATTTCATTTCAAATACAGGATAAACAAATGCCTAACTCAAACTTTGATCTATCTGCTATCTCACATAAGATTTCGCAATACTCGCGAGTATTGCGAAATCTTATGTGAGATAGCAGATAGATCAAAGTTTGAGTTAGGCATTTGTTTATCCTGTATTTGAAATGAAATAGCTGCGTATCGAGTCTGAAAGAAAAAGAGGAAAAGAACAAATTATGTAGAAAATGTCAGTACAAATTTATGAAGCTATATTTATTTAAATAAATAAAGCGTTTGAAAGAAAAAGAGGAAAAGAACAAATTGTAGAAAATGTCAGTACAAATCCATGAAGCTATATTTATTTATATAATACGCGTATTATATAAATAAATATAGCTTCATGGATTTGTACTGACATTTTCTACAATTTGTTCTTTTCCTCATTTTCTTTCAAATTCAATACGCAGCTATTTCATTTCGAATATAGGACAAACAAATGTCTAACAAATGTCAAACTTTAATCTGTCACATAAGATTTCGCATTATTTCTCAATTGTTTCGTATTGACAAACATTGTGCGTCGTTCCAAAAATGCATTCTATTTTCGTAAAAATGCGGGACGCGTGCGTAAAACCCTCTCGGAATTTAACCCCGGTAACAATTATATCTGGACACTTCTCTACGACGGAGAATAGTCGCGCGACAACGATCTTCATGCCGTTCTAACGCCGAAAACGTAAATGTCAAGGTTGCGATCGGTTCATGGTCCCGGCAGCGCGGGACATCAGTAAGTACAGAGTACCTATTCGTTCCAGCAATTTTCCATCTGGCTCATGGCTGTCAATTGATCGATTATCTCCTGAACGACAGTTAACAAACCGGACGATACAGAGACGCTAGACGATGAAAGAATTGTTTCGAAGAAACATTTTTATAACAAAATTATATGAAATTTGTATCCAGAAAATTAGATATAAATTACAAAAATATAAGATTAAATTAAGATGTCTAAAAACTATGCGTTGCAATAACGTAAGACATATATTCAAAGGATGTCTCGACAAGATCGGAAAACTTTTTTGCGACTTGGTCGAGAGCTTCTTGACAAGTCTCTGTCGTACACACGTATGTACATACATCGTACATCGCCAAGGTTTTCGTTTTCCACCTCGGCGGTTGTGTGCACGCGCGCTCGCGCGCGCGTGCACGTAACACCGCACGATATGATCGCATGCCAACGTCGTGTGCTGCTGACGGGAGAACGGGACCGGGTCCGCCGTCCGGGTGCTTGTCGCTTACCAGACTTGGCCGTAGGCGCCCGAGCCCACGGGAGTGAGCAACTGGTACCGCTCCGGTACCTCCCATTCTGTCCTGTTGATCTCGATCTTGTGAAACTGCGGCATGCCTAACTCCCACGCGCGCGTCACGCTCTCGCCTCCGGCGAGGATTACGGCGACGTCGGCGACGGTAGTAACAGCGTCCCTTCGTTATCGCGTTCGCCGACTCGAACTCTACCACGCGCGACACCACATCTCCACGGCTACGAGTTCATCGCGGTACAAACGTGTATTTACAGACTACAGGCCAGTTCAGTACTGAGTACAGGATACTTCTGAGGGTCTGAGTCCGGACACTCCGGTGATAAATGTGATTCCGGCTACTCGTTCGGTCAGCACTTTCGCCTTTCGGCAGGTTCGGCTCGGTTCGGACTGTTCGGACTTCGGAGTTCGGAGGCCAACAGGCCGAACAGGCGCATCTCCCGAATCCCGATCGATTCCGCCGCACGATCGCGCGGTTTCTCGATACTCGATATATTTATCGACTATTCGATACGAGATATCGAATAGAAGGAAAGCATGATTAGAATGTCGGAGAAAAAGGCGTTGTAAACTATTTCTAAATCCTAATTGTAAGGTAAAAAATTTGAGTAAAAATTTCCGTAAAAAATTAATTATTTGTAGCTCGAGTTTATTACGGATCATCTTGAATATTTTATATCTACAGGGTGATTTATAATAACATGTAAATACTTTGTGGGTGTAATATGTAGAGGTAAAAATATAAAAGACGTTCTTATTTATTATATACAGGGTGAGTCATTTTAATCTATCAACGCTAATATCTCGAAAAATATGGAAGATACGGAAAAATGTTTCAGACAAAAGTTGTATGGTCTAAAGGGGGACATAAGATGGTGGCAATGATTTGACTTTGGATGGTTGTTTGAAGCTCACGTGAACGTCACCTTCAATTATTTCTTAAACGGAACCCCCTATATTGTAGTATATCGTTTGAAAGGGCATAAAATAAGAAAAATTTTGGTGCAAACCAGAGGTCGATACGTTGACCCGTTCGGGAGTTATTTAGGGTCAAAAATTGACTTTTTTCAACTTTGACTTTAAATAACTCCCGAACGGATCAACGTATCGACCTCTGGTTTGCGCCAAAAGAGTGACTGTAAAAAGGACGGGTTTTTCGCCCTTTTTGCGGCCCTCGATTTCGGGATCGATTCATACGCAAATCAACTCCTTATGATAAGATATTAATAGAAAAAAAGTTTCAACTTGAGGTGACATTTAGTTTTGGAAATATGAGAGGTCAAAGTTCTAAAAAAACTAACTTATTTCGGAATATGCTGTTTCATTTTAGCGTTTTAAAGTGTTTTTGTATTAGATAATGAATCTAAAGATGAACCCTGTTTATAGTCATCGATAACTTATAGTTTATAGTCATTTTTTTGTTTTTTATAGTCATAGACAACTTTTTGACAATAAAAGATATATTAAAATACGAAGCGAAACGGCCGTTTTTTACAGAGCTTTAAAAGTTTAATTTGTATGTTCTACTTATATCAGAGTTTTGGTGCTTTTGCCCTAGAAAAAAATCAGTAGAAACATCTGGTGACCGTAAAATAAAGTGAAAAAGTATTTACTCATTTCATTCGATTGTAATGTGTTTCGTGTCATCTAATCCGCATTTGTAATTACAAATAGTGGTCCCCATTTGATATTCTCCGTTTGGCTCCTTCCCCCTCCCTCACATGGGGAAAGAGGGGGGAGGGGGATAATGAATCGGTACAATTATATATCCCTTTCGAAAATATTCAGGACCTTTCTGAAACATTTCTTTCCAATGCTTATATGGATACTTATATCCCAAGATATTAGGCAGAATCAAGTTAAATGGAACGCCCGTATATAGTATAACTTTGAACTCTCATATCTCTAAAACTAAATGTCACCTCAAGTTGAAACTTTTTTTCTATTAATATCTTATCATAAGGAGTTGATTTGCGTATGAATCGATCCCGAAATCGAGGGCCGCAAAAGAGGCGAAAAACCCGTCCTTTTTACAGTCACTCTTTTGGCGCAAACCAGAGGTTGATACGTTGATCCGTTCGGGAGTTATTTAAAGTCAAAGTTGGAAAAAGTCAATTTTTGACCCTAAATAACTCCCGAACGGGTCAACGTATCGACCTCTGGTTTGCACCAAAATTTTTCTTATTTTATGCCCTTTTAAACGATATACTACAATATAGGGGGTTCCGTTTAAGAAATTGAAGGTGACGTTCACGTGAGCTTCAAACGACCATCCAAAGTCAAATCATTGCCACCATCTTATGTCCCCCTTTAGACCATACAACTTTTGTCTAAAACATTTTTCCGTATCTTCCATATTTTTCGAGATATTAGCGTTGATAGATTAAAATGACTCACTCTGTATATGCATATACAACTTTTTCTGAAATTGCTTTATTTCAGAGCTATACAGCAAAGAAGGGATAATAAACTCAACACAAACAAAAGTCATTTCTCTAGAATTCAGGGAATTAATCACTTTGAACACACGTATTATGAAAATTGTACTAATTTTGTGAACTTGAATCTATATGGGAGAATTAAATGACTTTAGTTTTTGTGTTGAGACTGTTGAGTTATTGTTATCCCTTATTCTTTGCTGCATTATAGCTCTGAAATAAAGCAATTTCAGGAAAAGTTGTATAGAACATTTTAGTCTTATTTTTACCTCTTACACCCACAAAGTATATTTACATGTACTTATGAATCACACGTCCTGTATATTAATATGTATAATTAATAGACACGTACATATAATTTAATCGACAAAATTGCGCAAAACTCTTCTAATTTATATATCATTCCTAATGTAATCATTTTTTTTATATGTAAAGCAACAAATAATTATCAATAACAATGATCCTATCCATAACAAAATAATTTTATATATATATATATATATATATATATATATATATATATATATATATATATATATATATATATTAGAGTGGTCCTTAAAAAGGGTAATTTTTAATTTTGACTGCTCGAACGGTTCGGAAGGCTCGAAATAAATAAAAAAAAATCTGTGCAACAGCGCAGCTTCCTATCTCAATTTTAACACGTGCCACAGAGCACTTGAATTTTCCTATTAAAATCAAATAGCGAAGATTTTAGTATGAATGCAATAACGATCGGAAAAATTTGAAACTTGGCAATTCTCTTACTTATAGTTGTACCTATCTTCTGAAATTTTTATAGATTTTTATCTACATATTTCAGGTTGCTAGTGGTCATTGAAAATAATTTTTTTTTAATTTTTTAAGCAAATAGCAAATGATTTTAGTATGAATGCAATAGCGATCGGAAAAATTTGAAACTTGGCAATTCTCTTACCTATAGTTGTACCTATCTTCTGAAATTTTTATAGATTTTTATCTACATATTTCAGGTTGCTAGTGGTTGATGAAAATAATTTTTTTTAATTTTTGAAAATTAAAGGAATCTTGTTTATTTATTTCTTTCTATAATTTTGTTTATATATTTATTTATTTATTCGCAGTTTTAAATAAAAATTTAATACTTTTACAAAATTATTTATTTCAAAAATCTTTTATTATTTCGCATCGGAATATTTTTTTTATGTTTTTTACTATTTGGACAATAAATTGTTTCTGATCTTCGTTCTTTGTTAAAATATTATTATATTCTTCTTAACTGTAAAGAATTAAATAAATTGTTTCTAGCCATTTTTTTAATATTTTGGCAAGATTATATCATGTATAATTTTGACATTGATGAAATTGTGATGCAAACATGCTGACTATTGGCGCTACGCTCAACGGTCGCAACGCATGCTGACTAGAGTCCTAGGCCGTTATTCATAGTCGGATCTTATATTTAAGACCAATTTAAGTAATGTCTTAAGATGCTAATACGGCTCTGTGGTTGGTTCATTAGCATCTTAGGACATTACTTAAGATGGTCTTAAATATAAGATGCGACTATGAATACCAGCCCTAATGATGACTAGTGGCGCTGCCATCGTTGAGTGCCAGTGCAGATTTTTGAAATAAATAATTTTGTAAAAGTATTAAATTTTTATTTAAGACTGCGAATAAATAAATAAATATATAAACAAAATTATAGAAAGAAATAAATAAACAAGATTCCTTTAATTTTTCAAAAATTAAAAAAAAATTATTTTCATCGACCACTAGCAACCTGAAATATGTAGATAAAAATCTATAAAAATTTCAGAAGATAGGTACAACTATAGGTAAGAGAATTGCCAAGTTTCAAATTTTTCCGATCGCTATTGCATTCATACTAAAATCATTTGCTATTTGCTTAAAAATTTTAAAAAGAAATTATTTTCATCGACCACTAGCAACCTGAAATATGTAGATAAAAATCTATAAAAATTTCAGAAGATAGGTATAACTATAGGTAAGAGAATTGCCAAGTTTCAAATTTTTCCGATCGTTATTGCATTCATACTAAAATCTTCGCTATTTGATTTTAATAGGAAAATTCAAGTGCTCTGTGGCACGTGTTAAAATTGAGATAGGAAGCTGCGCTTTTGCACAGATTTTTTTTAATTTATTTCGAGCCTTCCGAACCGTTCGAGCAGTCAAAATTAAAAATTACCCTTTTTAAGGACCACTCTAATATATATATATATATATATATATACAGGTATTATTTAATAAAAATATAGTTAATCACCGCGCGGGTATTACGTACGTACGTTAATCGAAATTTGGTCGAAGTCATCCTTAAAAGTACGCGCAATTGCAAAAAGCTATATTTTTTTGCATTAAATTAGAAGAAATACACGCTCACATTTTAGAGGAAAAGAGCGAATATAAATTGAAAAAAAATATCGAGGTGCAGAAGAGGTGTAATTAGGAATGTTCTGTCAAAGCTCGGGGCAGATGGCGCCATGGAGCCGAACACTGTCATGGCGGCATCACATGTATGTGTTGGTGTATGCGTGAGCCTATATGTGAACACATCTGTAAAATTGTATTATCGGTAAATGATCTGTTAAGATACCTATTATATCTACCGATAATACAATTTTACAGATGTGTCCACTTGTGTGTTCACATATAGGCTCACGCATACACCAACACATACATGGGATGCCGCCATAACAGTATTCGGCGCCATGGCGTCATCTGCCACGAGCTTTGACTGAACATTCCTAAAGGCCCTTGCACAATGCCAGGCAACAGGCAATAGGAACAGGAAATAAGCACAGGCAATAAGGAACAGGAATACCAGCATACCAGAAACCATGTATCAATGCAGAATGGACCGTGACACAGGCAATAGACACAGGACTTCCGTCACGTTGGAAATTCTGTGCCTGTTGCCTGTTGCCAACCAATCACAGTGTTCGGATTTTTAATTTTAGGTTATATTTACGATCTTTTGGCGCGCGTATGTATATGTTGTATACGTTTTGCAAGTACTGACAACTAGCTTTATTTATAACAAATATGTTTGATCATCATAATTATTCGAGTCGTTTCGAGGAAGAAGAAGAGTGTATCAGCGACGAACTGGACGCAAGTGACAAAAACTCTTTTAATAAACATGCAAAATGTGGTGACAAGTTACTATAATTGATATGATTCGTACTCGCCCATATCTTTATGATAAAAGAGTGAAAGACTGTAAGGATGCAACAATGAAAGAGTGGAAAATTGCAATGTAATCAAAAAATGTTTTAGACAAAAGTCGTATGGTTTCAAGGGGGACATAAGATGGTGGCAATGATTTGACCTTGGATGGTCGTTTGAAGCTCACGTGAACGTTACCTCCAATTTCTTACATGCAACCCCCCATATTGTAGTATATCGTTTGAAAGGGCATAAAATAAGAAAATTTTTGGCGCTAATCAGAGGTTAATACGTTGACCCATTCGGGAGTAATTTAAGTTCAAAAATTGACTTTTTCCAACTTTGACCTTAAATATCTCCCGAACGGATTAACGTATCGACCTCTGGTTTGCGCAAAAATTTTTCTTATTTTATGCCTTTTCAAACGGTATACTGCAATATGGGAGTTTTACTTAAAATTTTTTAGTGTCCCAGGGGGCTCTAACTCAAAAATTTGAAATGAAACTCCCCATATTGTAGTTTACCGTTTGAAAGGGCATAAAATAAGAAAAATTTTGGCGCAAACCAGAGGTCGATACGTTAATCCGTTCGGGAGTTATTTAAGGTCGAAGTTGGAAAAAGTCAATTTTTGACCTTAAATAACTCCCGAACGGGTCAACGTATTAACCTCTGGTTAGCGCCAAAATTTTTCTTATTTTATGCCCTTTCAAACGATATACTACAATGTAGGGGGTTGCATGTAAGAAATTGGAGGTAACGTTCACGTGAGCTTCAAACGACCATCCAAGGTCAAATCATTGCCACCATCTTATGTCCCCCTTGAAACCATACGACTTTTGTCTAAAACATTTTTTGATTACATTGCAATTTTTCATGTTATTCAGCTGTCTAAGTAAAAAGGGGCACCCTGTATATACAATATATATACAGGGTGTCATTTCAATCTATAAACGCTAATATCTCGAAAAATATGAAAGATACGGAAAAATGTTTCAGACAAAAGTTGTATGGTCTAAAGGGGGACATAAGATGGTGGCAATGATTTGACTTTGGATGGTCGTTTGAAGCTCACGTGAACGTCACCTTCAATTTCTTAAATGGAACCCCCTATATTGTAGTATATCGTTTGAAAGGGCATAAAATAAGAAAAATTTTGGCGCAAACCAGAGGTCGATACGTTGACCCGTTCGGGAGTTATTTAGGGTCAAAAATTGACTTTTTCCAAATTTGACTTTAAATAACTCCCGAACGGATCAACGTATCGACCTCTGGTTTGCGCCAAAATTTTTCTTATTTTATGCCCTTTTAAATGATATACTACAATATTGGGGGGGTTCCATCTCAAATTTTTGAGTTGCAGTCCCCTGGGACACTAAAAAATTTCAAGTAAAACCCCCATATTGTAGTATACCATTTGAAAGGGCATAAAATAAGACAAATTTTGGCGCAAACCAGAGGTCGATACGTTGATCCGTTCGAGAGTTATTTAAAGTCAAATTTGGAAAAAGTCAATTTTTGACCCTAAATAACTGCCGAACGGGTCAACGTATCGACTTCTGGTTTGCGCCAAAATTTTTCTTATTTTATGCCCTTTCAAACGATATACTACAATATAGGGGGTTCCATTTAAGAAATTGAAGGTGACGTTCACGTGAGCTTCAAACGACCATCCAAAGTCAAATCATTGCCACCATCTTATGTCCCCCTTTAGACCATACAACTTTTGTCTGAAACATTTTTCCGTATCTTCCATATTTTTCGAGATATTAGCGTTTATAGATTGAAATGACTCACCCTGTATATACACATACATACATACATATATGTAAAATATATATTTCATAATATATATTTCACTTATTTTGTTCAACGAAAGCCTTAAATTACACTAATATTTAATTCTCAGTAAGAATCCAAAATACAGGAGAATTAAGTTATGTTCGCTTGAATCATAGCGTAAACACTAGAGTCCTATATTATCAGAGAAGCGAAATCGATACCCCCTCCATGGTTCCCATAAACCCCGCAGCTGATCCATAAACCCCGCAGCTGACCGTTTGTAAACATGTGTATGCACACGGACACCACACGGACACCACACGGGGTCGAGAGTCTCGGTTTTGATTGGTGCCGCGGTCAGCCAATCAGCAAGCGTGCCGTCAATTTCGCTTCTCTGATAATATAGGACTCTAGTAAACACTAGCAGCCGACAAAATTCGAAAGTTCTGATTGGTTGGTTCTTGTCGCTAGCGCATCATTGTGCACAGGAGTAGTGATCCTCAAATAAGAGATTGGACACCGTCCCCGTCCGCTATAATGTTCAGGACACCTATATGGCGCGCTTTTAAAAACATGTTTAAATCAATTTAGTATTTATGTAGTTTAAACACACAAAAAATAAATTTAATTAAGAACTTTTATATGATTATATTAATAGTTTTAAAAAAATCTAATTTTTACAAAAATTTAAAAATAAACACGTTAAAATTATGTGTTCAAACACTAGCGCGGAATATATACAACCACTATCAAAATTCTCTATCTTCCTATTTATATTTTAAATAGGAAAATAGAATTTAATAAATAATAATATTATTTTTGCATCCGACGTAGAAACATGTATGTACATGTTAAAAAGTAATTAAAGACAGAAAGCATTAGTTAGGTAATTATATCTAATATTTAATTAACCTATTAACCTACCTCTAAAGGGGATCCTGCAGTGACAGGCAAACTCCAACGTGACAGCACCACGATCTAGCACGGAACTAAAAATAATCGATAATTTTGATCGTTTACTATGTTTTCTGTGTTACCGTGCTATACCTGTCCTTGTCTAACGGATACCTATACGGTATATCTGTCCTTGTCAGATTGCAGCAGTGTCATCTATGACAAGATCCGGCAACTACTGTTGCACGCGACACTGCTCTTCTTGTCATTCTGCATCCGTATTTGCATTACTAAAATTTTTTCTCAATGGATCTTTTTTTGTACGCATTGAATCTTACTTCTACTTGCACGATATTATTCCTACATGTTTACCCAATACTAGATGATAAACATTATGTATGTATAAACTGCAGAATTTTTGTTTTAAGCAAATATTGTCGTCAGGTGACAGCTGTATGTGTCCAAATAAGTAATATTTTTAATTTTTTAGTGTTTTTGATATAAAATCGCGGTTGACTAGTATAGAATTTTGTGCGTACTTTAATTCTGTAAAAGATTTTTGCAATTCTATAAAGCCAATTAAAAGATCCATTGAGAAACTGTAATGTCGGTAATTCATACGACTGCAGGATCCCCTTAACCTATACTTCTTGTTTTTTAATGAAAAAGCCTTCTTTCTTACTTGCTATATATATTATATTTGTAAAGCCTTGTGTTTACGATCCAAGAACTTGGGCCGGTATTCATAGTCGGATCTTATTTCAAGACTGTCTTAAGTAATGTCTTAAGATGCTAATACGGCTCTGTGATTGGTTCATGACATCTCAAGATTGAACTTAAGACGGTCTTAAATATAAGAACCGACTATGGTCTAGTTTACACCGTTAAATCGGTTGGTACGCGTATCAAGTTGGTGCGGACTAAACAATTGATACATCCCTGTTTACACCGTTCCATCTCACAACAGGTTAGGTTAGGTTTTTAATCCAGATAAAGTCCAATGTTTTCAGTGATTTCGGTATTATTTTCTCATGTGTATATTCGAATTAAATAATATAATTTTAACATCTTTTTATATCTTTTATTTCTTTAATTTATGCATCCTTTCGTATGTAACATTATTACAGCTTTTATATGTGTACAGTACACCACATATTTTATTATAAAATATTCAAAGTTTGTCTCATAAACCTACCACTAATTCACAGTTATAGTAATTATCATAATTAATATCGCATTTTGAGATTAATGGAAAAATATTTATATTTCCTGCATACACAACAAACTATTTATTTAATTAATGATTTATATTATATCTATAAATAAAAACGACTTTTTAAGAACTTGTAAAGAACAAAGGAACTTTTTGGAAACTATATCACAAGTTATTAAACAACTTATAATTATTAATTCATCTTGTACCTATAAAATATTCTAACTTTAACCTCAATCTAACAACAGTCAGCAGCGGCGGTATACGTACTTGATCCAATTCGAATCGAATCAAGCGTTTACAGCGCGCTGACATCTTTTGATACGCGTATCAACTTGGTCTGATACTCGCGATTGAGGAGTATCAGACCAGAGCGCACTAAAGTAATCCGCGAGCGTTTATACCGAGCGTATCAAGCGATTTGATACGGATATAGTACTTAATACGCGTACCAAGTGCTCGGTGTAAACTAGGTCTATGAATATCGGCCTTGGTCCGAGATCTCAGACAGAGAAAGAATTGACCGATCGGACTTAAACAATTCGGCCAATTGACCAATGCGATTGGTCAATTTTTTCTCCGTTCGAGATCTTGGACCAAGTTCTTGGATCGTGGACACAAGGCTTTAGCATAAAGTTGATATAAATATTTTGTTAAATAATTATAATTGTAATGTTTTGATTTAATAGTTCATAATTTTAACGAAATTAATTTATTATTTAAGCATATTTATAAATATTTAACAAGTAAAACTTAAATTTCCCTCGTAGTTGTCCTGAACAATGTGGCGGATCAAGGAACCAATCAAAAGTTGTTCACCCGGTGTCCAATCTCTAACTAGAGGATTTCTACACAGGAGGAATTCTTTTTTTATTTCTTATTTCTGTTCCCTGTTCCTATTGCCTGTTGCCTGGCATTGTGCAAGGGCCTTAATTGTGACGAACAGCGAACAGATCTTAGGTCTGTTCGTTTTCGCTGCACTCTGAACTAGTGCAATAAGTTAGAATGAAAGAAAATATATTTGTCTCATTCTAAAGCTCTGTGTCCACGATGCAAGAAATTGGACAAAGAAATTGAACCAAGTTCTTTGCCCAAGCACTGTGGTCTTGTACAGAATCAGATGGCGCTGCAATAGAAAACTGTGATGAAAATAATCGATTCTATTAACCGCCCGGTGCCAGTAACCTGAAAGAAGGAAGAAGATCTTTGATTAATCAAGAAATACATTTGAAATTATTACAAACTCTGGTTTCAGTCTCAAGAACAGCTCATCCAGTTCTATTGAACAAAATAGCGTAGATGGTTATTTATTGCTGTTTTTTTTTTCTGACTCTTTGGACAATCAAGATGATTCACGAAACGATGTGTATGTATGATTACTTTAATTATTTATGCAAAAAAAATGTTATTGCAACATTTTCATAATAACGTCATCTGTTATGTATTTTGATCAGATTTCTAACATATCTTTGTATATACATATATAGAAATATTGCACATGGAACACTTCCTACATCTCCAAGTGAAGAAGGTGAATGCTGCACGAGCGTTCATCATTGCCCGCAAATCGTTACATCTCCGATTAGTGTTCCCATACCACGCAATTCGCATGTTCGATAACGAAACGATTCGACGTCTTCAGGAGTTTCGTGGCAATTGTTAACAGGGACTGGTATCCTATGTGGTTCCACGACTGCTAATGCTCCACGCCTGGACAACGTATCAACGCCTGATTCAGATTGTAAGCCATCACGTGCTACTTGCCGTACAGCCTGGCGTAAACCGCAAGAACATAGCGCGAACGTAAATAACGATACACGGTGAGTATTAAATACGTGAAACTCGAATACGAACTGGATTGCTTGCTCATACGTTTTATAGTCCTGGAAAATAACGTATATACAGTTGCAGATTCTTGTGACGATTTTGAAGAATGAATAGCTCAACGCCAATGAAAAAGTTAAAAAGGCTGTTAACTCTTGCAACTATTGCTATGGCTGTAGAACATCATGAAAAGCAGCAAAAAGAACAAGAAAAACAAAAGCGACGACGAACACGACAGAGATGGTGGACAAGAGAATGGATTCTACGAAGACAACTTCAATTAAGAGGATCTCTTCATTTAGCACACAGTGAACTTCTGTATGAAGATGTTGAATCTTTTAATTCATTCTTCAGGATGGATCCGCGTTTATTTAACATTCTATTGGATAAAGTATCTCCATTCATTCAAAGACAAGACACAGTTATGCGACAATGCATTCCGCCGATTCAAAGATTATCTATAACTCTACGATACTTGGCAACTGGGGAATCATATCGGAGCCTAGAATTCACAACAAGGATACCTGCTTGTACCTTATCACGCATCATACCTGAAACGGTCAGAGTAATCTACGAGGTACTAAAAGATGAGTATTTGAAGGTAAATATTTAAACTGCAATTTTTATTTTCTAGTACAAAATACATCATTAATACTTAACGTAAAACACATAATATTGTAGACTCCAGATACAGAAGATGAGTGGAATCGTGTTGCTGACGACTATATGACACAATGGGATGTGCCAAACTGCATCGGTGCATTAGACGGCAAGCATACTCAGTTTAAAGTTCCTCTGAGCCAAGGGTCGTTGTACCGTAATTATAAAGGAACTGACAGTATAGTCCTTCTGGCACTAGTAGATGCGAATTACCAGTTTCTGTACGTAAATGTCGGAGTAAATGGGCGAGTGAGTGATGGTGGAGTTTTTCGAGACAGTGATTTATCTCGATTACTAGAGAGTCCTGCAAATCCACTGAATATTCCACCAAATAAACCACTCCCTGGGATGACTGAACCAATGCCATATGTTATTCTAGCGGATGCTGCTTTTCCTCTTCGCAACAATATTTTAAAGCCGTATCCATTCCGAAACATGACGCATAGTGAACGCATTTTCAATTATAGACTTTCTAGGGGTCGTAGAGTTGTAGAAAATGCCTTTGGAATTTTGGCAAACAGATTTCGTGTACTGCAAACTGTAATGTACTTACCGGTTGAGACAGTACAAAATGTAACTTTAGCTTGCTGTGCATTGCATAATTTTATTTTATTTTATTTTTTTTTTTTTTTTATTTTATTTTATTTTATTTTTTATTATTTTATTTTTTTTTTTTTTTTTTTTTTTTTTTTAATTTGCTCCAAGTATTGTGTTCTTAAACTAGCAATTTTTTTCTTTATTATATCTACGGTAACCACACAACCACTCAGTTCGAGGAGCTGCTGAGCTATTGTTTGCAGAGCTTTTAATCTTTTATCTCGATTATGATAATCTTCGCTCTTTTGTACGTATAAACAAGGATGCTGCTGGTATAATAACACCAACATCTTGGTTTGCTCTTTTGTTAACTCCACAGATCCTGAAATTATTATATGTATAGTATAATGTATAATATAAGATATATAAATATAATAATATAATATAATAAATATAGATATATATAATAAAGTAAGATAATACAAATATAATATATAACAAAATATTTGGATAAAATAAATAGACCTACTAGTAACTATGAAAATAATTTAACTTCTATATAATCAAAATATAATAAAATTAATATTTACCTGACTTTTCAGATTGAGTGCGATCATAACCTCTCTCAACGTTTTCTTTATTTGCCGTCATTTGTACAAGCTACAACAGTTGAATAACTTTTAATTTGTTATTACTCGAGCTAACTTATAAATTTAAAGCGTTCTTACCTCATAAATTAGCGTTTTTCAATATAAAAAATGCAACATGTCGCATTTCACTCTTTGCTTGCTTTCGTGCAACTTTCCAGTCAAAATAGCGATATCAAGGACTTGGTTACAGTTTTACGCAACAGTTCTTGTATCGTGGACACTATCATAATAGGACTTTGTCCAATTTCTTGGTATAAAAAAACTAGTGTACACGATTCAATTTCTAGTTCCAAAAACTTGGTTCCACGACTTGGTCCAATTTCTTGCATCGTGGACACAGAGCTTAACTTATTGCACTAGTTCAGAAGTGCAGCGAAAACGAACAGACCTCTTGGCATTTAATGACGCGCCACGTTGTGCGCGAAGCTAGTCCGAATTCGTGCGCGCTTTTTGCATTTTGTCTGATGTGCACACGCTGACACGAGTGACGCGACGATTATTGGAACTTGGAAGTTATGTGCTAGATTTACTCCGGTGTTACGCATTATCACTTTCGACAAATGAGCACTGCCGAGAACGAGGCGATGGAGGAGTATGAGCCCTCCATCAGGAACGTGATCGAGCAACGTTCCTTACGATGGGTATTCGTGGGCGGCAAAGGCGGAGTCGGGAAGACAACCTGCAGGTATACATAACCTGGAAACGTCGCGTCGTCCTGTCACTCCTGTCAGTCGTATCCCGGTGACAGGAGTCAGTAAAGATCCTCCTCGACGAGTGTATATGATCTCATCGAATCAGCATATCAGCTGCAGCCTTGCCTTCTTCTATGTGCAATCGCGTCTATATTAGTTTTTATTGTTTTACTTTATTTTCTGTCGTGTCATTGCACTTAATAGAGTTATATTATCACACACATATTATATATACCTATAATTTTATACATATAATATATATTGTATGTATATTTATATTTATAATTATAAATATTGTATAATAACACATAAATGTTATACTATCATGCATAAATAATTAATTATTTATATTGTTACAACTATTTTGACATGACATAAAAGATTCTAGATCTTTTTCTCTTTTCATAATGCTATGAAAGAAATTCTCCAGATTGATTTTTCTTTGAGCCTTTCAGTTCACTTTTTGTCACTTATGAGTTTTTTTGAAATAAAACAATGTTCTTGTATATTTCCTATTTGTTGCTCCATTTAAAAAAGACTTTTCCAAATCTTTGTTTTACAGTTGTTCCCTGGCAGTACAGCTGTCCAAAGTTAGGGAGAGCGTACTTATTATATCCACAGATCCAGCGCACAATATATCTGATGCATTTGATCAGAAATTTAGCAAAGTACCCACTAAGGTGAAGGGTTTTGACAATTTATTTGCGATGGAGATCGATCCTAATGTTGGTATTACAGAATTACCAGAGGAATACTTTGACAGTGAAGCAGGTTTGTTTTTAAAATACTTTTACTTCTGTCTATATAAATAACTTTAGACAAACAATTTTTATTAACAATTATCAATATGACAATAAAAATGCATAATTATGACCTAAAATATATAATTAAAACAAATACATATATAAAAACTTGCACATTGCTTCCTCATAGTTTTTAAGTGAGCAAGTAGAAACTTGCACATTGTTTTCTTATAGTTTTTAAGTGAGCCAGTAGAAACTTGCACATTGCTTTCTCATAGTTTTTAAGTGAGCCAGTAGAAACTTGCACATTGCTTTCTCATAGTTTTTAAGTGAGCCAGTAGAAACTTGCACATTGCTTTCTCATAATTTTTAAGTAAGCAAGTAGAAACTTGCACATTACTTAATCAACATTTTATTTCGCTTATAAAGCTTCCTCTATGAGGAAGCTTGTTTTTTATTTCATGTACAATTATTAGTAAATATTCTTTAATTTGGCTTCCTCATAGAGGAAGCTTTATAAGCGAAATAAAATGTTGATTAAGTAATGTGCAAGTTCCTACTTGCTTACTTAAAAATTATGAGAAAGCAATGTGCAAGTTTCTACTGGCTCACTTAAAAACTATGAGAAAGCAATGTGCAAGTTTCTACTGGCTCACTTAAAAACTATGAGAAAGCAATGTGCAAGTTTCTACTGGCTCACTTAAAAACTATAAGAAAACAATGTGCAAGTTTCTACTTGCTCACTTAAAAACTATGAGGAAGCAATGTGCAAGTTTCTACTTGCACACTGAAAAACTATGAGGAAGCAATGTGCAAGTTTCTACTTGCACATTTTAAAGCTATGAGGAAGCAATGTGCAAGTTTCAACTTGCACACTTTAAAGCTATGAGAAAACAATGTGCAAGTTTCTACTTGCTTACTTAAAAACTATGAGGAAGCAATGTGCAAGTTTCTACTTGCACACTTTTTTTATTATCCTAAAAAATCATTTTTTGAAGTCTTAATTATTAAGACTTGAGATGTTCTAACTGCAATTAAAAAATTAGCCCTTTTGCAAAAAGACTAGCCCTTTTGCAAAAGGCCGCCCTTTTGCGAAACACTGATCGTTTCCCAATAAAACTGAACGCACGTTAGGCTTTTTGGCATACATTGGCTGATGCTAGGCTAGACACTTACGTCAGTTTTATTAAAAAAACGATCAATGCTTTTGCAATAGAGCGCCCTTTCGCCCTCTCTCTCTTTTTCTTTTTCTATTTCTTTTTCTCATTTGAAATTTTGGAGAATTTGTACATATATCGAAGCTTTATAAAGCTGGGTCTAATCAACCAAACCATAATGAATTATATATGAAATAGGGGTAGAGAAAACTGAAAAATATATTAGAATCAAAAAATTGCTAATAATTAATACTAAATTGTCAAAAAATATCAATTTATGAAAAGTCTCAATTGTTGAGACTTTGGATGTAGCCCTTAAAAGTTGAAATTTTAAGATTTTAGTTATTTTTTTAATTCTATTATATTTTTCAGTCTTTTCTACCCTTATTTCATATGTAATTCTTTAAGATTTGGTTACGACGTAATATACGACCGACTAATAGGGGATATGTGATCAACCTCTATTTTATTTTTATTTTTGTTTGTGTATGACTTGGCTCATTGTATTGTTTGTAACCGTGGCGTGCAGACGTGTTTTTGAACAATATCTATTTTATTTTATAACGCACACCGCATGTAAGTTCTGACATTATTCTTTGGTTTGCGATCTCTTCTACGTTTTTTATTATAGCGACAAATTTTTGTTTTTAGTCTTAGATCGGACTTGCAGGTACACGTTGTGACTAATGAATGCTGTGTAAGAATTTATGTATACACTTGAAAAGGAGCCGAAATTGGTTCGAAACGTCGTGTCGACATTTTCAATATATGTGCCAGTCATGGTCAATTAAATATTATTTTTGGTTATTAATCACTGGCGAAGAAATCCCAATTATTATTTCTAAAAAAATTCAAAAATTTTTTTAAAAAGAACCCCTTTACCGATCATCGCCAAATTCAATACCAACCTTCCTTGAATGATGCTTTATCGATTAAAAAAAAACAGCCCGATATCTCAATATTTGCGGAAGTTAGAGCAACCACAGACATTTGTAAAAAAATTTAAAATTTTTTTTTTTAAAAAACCCTTTTACCGATCATCGCCAAATTCAATACCAACCTTCCTTGAATGATACTCTATCGATTAAAAAAAAAAAACCCGATATCTCAATATTTATGGAAGTTAGAGCAACCACGGACATCAAATCCGCACATACACACACACACACACACACACACACACATACACACACACATACGGACATTTTTTTTTAAATGCAATTTTTCGACGTTTTAGAACATTCTGAACACATTGGCAGCGGCAACTAAAAAAAAAATTTTTTCACGAAAACAAAGCTTCCTCTATGAGGAAGCAAAATAGCATATAATGAGTAATAACTATTGCAGTAATTGTTATGCACTTGAAGCAAAAGAAATGACATTGTATGCAGAATTATTTTAAAGAATTCTAGTATATTATACATATTAGGCACATCATATATAGTTTCAGGAGGAGAAGCGATGAGATTAAGCAAAAATGTTATGCAAGAAATTGTCGGTGCATTCCCTGGTATAGATGAGGCAATGAGCTACGCAGAAGTTATGAAGTAAATTTACCATTTTTATATTTCTTATTTTTGTAAAACATTAATAGAATAATCTCCCTTTCTAGTCAACTAAAATTGTAGATACATCTGAAATCTTCTATTCTCTATTTCCTTTTTTTTTATTTTAATTCCTTTACATGCTGGTTCTAGACTTGTAAAAGGAATGAACTTCTCTGTTGTGGTGTTTGATACTGCACCTACTGGGCACACATTGAGGCTACTATCGTTTCCGCAAGTGGTTGAGAAAGGATTGGGAAAATTAATGCGTTTAAAAATGAAGATCAGTCCCTTTATCACACAAGTTAGAATTAATCCATGCTATTTTGAGTATTTTGCCTAAAATTAATACATATTAGGTATATCAAGTGTCCTCCCCGAATTATTTAAATTGAAAAAAGATTGTTCTTTTATAGATAAGTTCGTTGTTGGGATTAACGGATTTCAATGTGGATACATTCTCCAATAAGATGGAGGAAATGCTTGCTGTCATTCGACAAGTTAACGAACAGTTCAGAAATCCCGATCAGACGACGTTTATATGTGTTTGCATAGCAGAATTTTTGTCGCTTTATGAGACAGAACGACTTGTACAAGAATTAACAAAATATGGTATTGATACCCATAATATTATAGTGAACCAACTGTTATTTTTGAAAGATGGAGATACTCCTTGTCGGCTGTGTCTTGCAAGGCATAAAATTCAAGATAAATATCTAGAGCAGGTAATTAACGTTATATTTATGATTATGACTGAAGAGCTAAATAATTATTAGAACATATTAAATTTTTTATTTATTACGTCAAAATGCAAATAAAAAGAAGTACAAGATAAAATTCTTGAAAGATAAATTAAACATGGTTTTTTTCTTTTTAAGATAATGGACCTTTATGAGGAGTTTCACGTCACACAGCTTCCGTTGCTAGAAAGGGAAGTGCGTGGAGTTCAACAGGTCAGGGAATTTTCGGAAAATCTCGTTAAACCGTACAAACCTTAGCATCTATGTAATAAATGTGTAAACAATATAACTACACCTAATTCAAGATTTTATATACTTACAACATTGCGCGTTGGAAATTTGTATAAAAAAAGGTACACCTCTAATATACTGCTCGATTAAGATATTTGTTATTTCACGTGTTAATAAATTCAATGTTACATTCGCATGCACTACATATTTGCAATATTTAATTTGTATAATACAAGTCAGCTTAAATATATAGCGTTAACATTGCGATTTATTTATTTATACAATGAAACAGAATGCATATTGGAGACAGAATCGATCGTTCAATATTTCTTTGCCGTCAAAAATATATTTATTAAATTACCGCAAGTTCTTTTCCAATTTGTATGAAAGCATCTACGGCACGATCTATATCTTCGGCCAAGTGCGCTGCGCTAATCTGAACACGTATTCTTGCTTTATCTTTTGGTACCACAGGATAGCTGAATCCAATGACGTAAATTCCCTTTTCTGTAAAAAACATTCTCGCAATATGACAGAACAAGTCGTGAAAGATACAAGAATATGGTAATTGTTCTATATTTTATCATTAATAGTTTGTTTCTTTAAAGATTTTATAATTTATATGTAAATATATACATACCCATCATTTTATCTGCAAATGTTGTTGCTAATTTTGCATCACCTAACATAACAGGACAGATAGGATGGTTATCGCCACTGATAGTGAAGCCAGCTATAGTCATCGCATTTCTGAAATGCTCGGTATTGCCTGCTAAACGATCCAAAAATTTTGTGCTGTCTGTTATAAGATCCATCACCTGTTAGTAATGTATAAAGTAATGTTTAAATTAGAAACGTTTAAATATTAGCACAATAAGTTTAATATCATTTCTTTTGATCTCCTGTTTAAAAACAATGTGCACTGTTAACAGGAACGCTGTGATTAGTTATATATAATAACTACGATATAATACTTTACCTTAATTGCCGATGCAACAACAGGTGGAGGTACCGAATTCGAAAACAGATATGGTCTACTTCTTTGTCTTAACAAACTTACAATCTCTTTCTTGCCGGTCGTGTAACCACCTGCCGCTCCTCCAAGAGCCTTTCCTAATGTAGAGTTAATGATGTCAATATCTCCCAGATGATCAAAATATTCTTCTGTACCTCTGGATCAAAATGAAATTGAATGAAATTAAGTCGAAAAACAATATCAAGAGATGCTTGATGAGATTTTGAAGATATACCTGCCGGTTTTGCCAAAGAATCCAGTAGCATGGCAATCGTCTATGAACGTGATAGCGTCGTACTTCTTGGCAAGCTCGATTATCTTCGATAATGGTGCAACGGTACCGTCCATGGAAAATACTCCATCAGTTGCAATAAGACGCAAACGTGCAGACTTGCTTTCTTGAAGCTTCTTCTCCAAATCCGCCATGTCTCTGTGCTTATACCTTGATATTTTGATGAAAAGAAAATAGCTTATCAGTGGGTCAGATCAATAGCAACAGAGAAATTTGGCTTATAAATCACAGCTGTACCAGAGCTACCTGTATTTTTTCGCTTTGCACAATCTTATCCCATCGATGATAGACGCATGATTTAGCTCGTCACTTATCACCGCGTCGTCGGCAGTTAATAGAGTTTCAAAGATACCAGCATTTGCGTCGAAGCAGGACGCGTAAAGTATTGTATCCTCCCTGCCGTGGAACTTTGCGATCTTCCTCTCTAATTCGACGTGTATCTCTTGCGTTCCGCATATAAATCTCACGGAACTCAAACCCGCACCATATTTATCCAGCGCAATCTTCGCTGCGTTAATAACATCCTTGTTATCCTACATTTAAAGAAATCTTATTATCCACAATTTTTATAAAAATACTTTTATTTCCAATTTTTATAAAAATATTGCTGTATTTGCTAATGTTAACATTGATTCGTTGTCCTTATCTTACCGCAAGGCCTAGGTAATTGTTGGCGCAAAAATTGAGCGCCTTCTTCCCATTTGATAGTGTGATTTTTGTTCGTTGAGGCGAGGAAATGATGCGCTCATTTTTCCATGTACCAGCTTTGACTATAGCTGTTAATTCAGGCTCGATGCAAGCAATTAAAGAACTCGTTGTCCGGCCGATATTCTGTTTGACATCTTGAGATTTGAAAACTACATGAAAAAAATTAAGTTACACAATCGTTTTAGATGATCTTACTCTGCAAATGATGATAGTCACAAAATAAACGCACTTTTAAAATTTCTATACATATTATGTGCAAAATTATTTATCACTTTAGACCTGGATGCTGGCAGGTAACTGATTTTAGATGAAAATATAGCATATAGCAGTGATCCTAAAGTAGTCAAACCGGTTTTACATTTAGATGTAATAGCATATATTTGTCGCGCCAAGCATACCTTCGAATGATTATTAGATTATGCAATTCCGTTTATAATAATATTCAGTTAAACACATTTGCAAAACATGTTTACGATATAAATTTACAATCTGACCGTTTTTTTTTAATGGATTCGTATGAATGTCATCATAAATTGATGATATAAAAATAAAGAATATTAGAATTGTAAGTGCATCTATTGAGCAATTATCGTTTTCCAATGTAATTTTATCAATAAAATTTTTCTAAATATTTCTTATATGTATAATATTGTGAGATTGTAGCTTTTAAGAAACGAAAGTTTCATCGAAGTATTTAGATAGTCTATGATTTTTAATGCTCTAAGGAATACAAATAATTCTTCTGGGAAAAGTACGGTTTTTAAATCGTGCTGATTGACACATTAATAGGGTATAAATAACTTTAGAATAAATTTATTCTCAATTTATATATTTCATCTTTTCCATCCTGAAATAATCGCAAATTTTTAGATTACCATTTATATCTGTATATTTGTTTACTTATTATAATTTATAGTAA
The DNA here is from genome assembly GCA_030770355.1 of Harpagoxenus sublaevis. Lineage (NCBI taxonomy): Eukaryota > Metazoa > Arthropoda > Insecta > Hymenoptera > Formicidae > Harpagoxenus > Harpagoxenus sublaevis. The sequence goes on from JASTWR010000232.1 coordinate 154,735, forward strand.
CGCATTAAGTACTTCATTCTGTGTGTTTAACATACTGCATAATATATTTTAAGTCCCATAGCTGAACTGATTATGAATGATCATACTCTTGGTTAAAATATTAGTTTCATATTTATTAAATATAAAAATAATAAATTATTGCAATTAATTTGTAAATTACTTGCATTATAGGGAGAATTTTTTTAAAGTAAATTATTAGGCTAAAAAGTAGTTTTACTTCTATATTATAGTATAGTTCAACCAAAAGCAAGCTTTGTACTGAAATAAATTTCAAATTAATAGAAAGAAAAGTTTTATACTTTCCCATTCCCTTTCCCAATATTTCCTATTATAATTAAATTTTAATAAAGCTGAAATTAAATTATTTATTAAACTTGAAATACTTTTTTCTTGATTGTACCTACATACAATATGCACATACTAAAAAATTTTATATATATGGTATATATGTATAAAATTATTTTGAACGGCTATATTCCCTATGTATATAGCTATATTTTCCTGTAAATACGATTTTTACGTAACAACAAATTAAAATTGAGTTTATTTCTAGTTCATGTTCTAGAATGTCAAAATCAATATTATCATTTACATATCTTTGATAAATACAGACTTAAAATATTATTAGATACAATATACTAGATTTTATAGCTGCTTATATTTTCATGTCACAAATCTTCCAATCTTTATATCATCACTTGTATTCTAATCTCACTATTTGGTCGATTATAACTTGGTCTTTATTATTATTTCTCACATGACAGATTATAGTTAGAGAACGCTTAATTACGAGGAAATCTAATTGTTTTTCCTCAGTGTTCTAAGTTTTGTTATTGCTGGAAGAGGTTTAAAGGATGACGACATACTATTGAGCATTATAAATACGTAATCTCTGTAGTTATTTTATAATTAAAAATTCATGAAATAAATATATATATACACACACACATAAACAAACAAATATATACTAGAATTTAATTTGCTTTTAGCAAAATACCTAAATATGCATCAGTATATATATATATATATATGTGTATAATTTTGGAGTACTTTAGAAGAAATGTATCATCTAAGAACTAGTCAACTTTCTTATATGTATAGGTCGATTATTCAACATTATTGGAAATTTATGTTAAAAAAAAGCTCAGGTTTCTTTGTTTGTAAATACAAAGTACGATTCACGTTGTCTTGCTCTTCGCGGAAAGTCTCGTTGCCAAAGCATAAGCATGTGGAAAATGATGCACAATCATGTACAATATTCCCAAGTACAAAATTATGCCGATAGTAAGAAAGAGATCAAACACAGCCGGTTTTACACTGTAAATAAAATAAAAATAATTACACATATAATCGATATCGTTGTATATTACAAATATACATGCAAAATATATATACTTTACCTATATACATTCAGAGTTGCTTTTGTAACATCATAGAACACAAATTCTGGATCTTGTTTATCCGGAGTGTGGAGAGTAACTTTCACATCTCCCAAATATCTCGCCATTGCTTCTTTCAAAGTACTAACTAGTAAATTGTTTTTATCCACTAGTAATGACGCTGCTCTTGGTTGAGAAGCAAAGTAATTAAACCATAAGGAGAGCGATTCTTTTGATACATCCTGCAAAGAAAGAGTTTCACATAAACTATAAAGTATGATTTACAATGCAGCATAAATATTATTCACCAATATTTAATTATCAAGTCCATATATAATAGATTAAAATTATATTCTAACATATTTTAATAATTTTATTAATATTTTCTTATTTACATTTAAATTATAAAATAAAGAGACATTAGTGCAGCCAAGGATACAAAAGAAACATACCAATGGACCGGTAAAGATTTGACTAGAACTTAAGTTATATATGTGACGCGCCAGTGCTTCCGATATAATTTGAGTATGCTTGTATAATCTGTCTACTTGTCCTTCTCTAAAGACGTCTAATATGGTAGTCCTAGTTGAATCTTCGTGACTTTTTAATGTAGATAAAGTAGCAGCTGGCAATCTCCGAATGCTGTATCTTTCGTGTTCCCAAGCTAATGTTTCTTCTGCAAGATTTATCTTTTTATGCACGCCATCAACAGTGGCAGTGTTGAATGACTGCGAAACAGTTTTAAGCTCCTTGTAAAACAAACCACCCGAAGAATTCTCTTTAGGTGGCTTTGACACGTGCACATATAAATTATTGCTAGCGGAAACTGTGTCAAGGCATATTACATAAGCTGCATCCTGCAAATATAATAATTACATTATAAAGAATACATATATAATGGAAATAAAAAAAAAATTAGTCATAAATATTAATATTGGGATTGTATTACCTGTATAACAGAACCTTCAACCCCGTCTAATTGATCCTCTAACCATTTCTTACTACCTTGGTAATTTAATTTACCAGCTCCAGTTGCGATAAAAACAAGATTATATTGCGGCCTTGTACGACCAGTGGAATATAAAGCAGAGAATAACCTCGCTATTTCTAGCAGCATAGCTATACCGGAAGCATTACTGTCCGCACCAAATGCCAATTCCTGTAATAGCATTGTACCATTGCGTTTGAGCATATATCGAACCTTACAAATATCATAAATAATACAGAAAATATATATAATACTAGACTTACAGGTGCCACACCAGAACTGTCGTAATGTGTCACTATCGCTATGGTAGGTAATTTCTCTTCGGTACCAGTTCCAGTTAACTTGCCGTGCAACGTGGCAACTTTAACATCTGTTTTAGGAAGTGCCTGTCCAGTGGTTACTACCACTTGATAACCGCTAGCTGAAATTGAATTGTATATGGCTTCTGCCGCTGAACCAGCCTTCTCATCCGTAATAAAACCACCCGCGATATCATCCAGAATCACTTGAAGTTCTGGATGCCACAGTGCAAAGTACACCGGTATCATTGTCTCGGAACCGTATATCATAGACTCTTCTAGATTCGTAATGTGCTAAAATCAATACAAAGTATCGTCGATTTGCTCTAACTTGTAACAAACAAATAGCTCTTTATGACAACCTTATCTCAGAACGAACAAATATTCCTAAATACAATAAAGCTTCATATTAATCCTATTACTAACTTGCTTTTCCTCGGCCGTAAGTTCGTTCATCTTCTCAGGTAGAACAATCACCATTGCACCAGCCTTACTTCTAACGGACTGGAAGACGGACGGTGTGATATCCAGTGCTCTTGCGACGACACAGTGCCTAGAGGTACTCCATCCAGCGAGGGACCTTGCCTCCAGAGAAATGGGTGCGCTTCGGCAACCTGATAGGTACATCACAATCGCGTCTCTTTGAGAATTGACTGATCAATTTGAGGGATAGATCATCACAGACAAATCTGGACAGACGATATCTTACCGTGCGGGACCCCGTGTAGGTCGTACTGGTGCATACGATACACGGGAAACTCATGGGAGGCGGCCACCGGGTTCACCGGGGAGATGATGATGAAGATCGGCAGGACTATTAGCAGATAGTACGGCAGGTATCCCCGGCACAGCTCGGCGAAGCTGTCGCACTCCTCCAGCCACATGTTTCCACCGAGAGTATTGTACCACCGGTCCAAATGGAAATGCGGTTCTCGCGCAATTTCATCGACCTAAGCCCATCCACGGATCCGCGCTCTCACCTCACAGTCTCACCAAGTCTCAATCTCTCAGCCTCTCACCCGTATCGTACGACGACGACAAACCCCAGGCACAGTTGCCCCAGGTTTCCTCGTGTCGGGTTAGATTAGACTAGGTATGACTTGCTAAAGGCACCGGAATTCGCTGCGTGCGTAGAGACTAGTGCTGCCGCCGATATCGCACATTTTGCTGGACTAGCTGTCAAATATTCGAGTTACGTAACCGTCATAACCTCTGTCGTTAAGTAACTTGAATTAATTTCACTGATGAAAAAATTATCATTATATTACAAAATAGTTAAAATAGATTTTTTGCTAAAATTAACTGAGTTTTGATGTAAATGGAAAGCTATACGAATAATCTGTCAGTCCAGCGAGTCCATCAAATAATGCAAATTCTGGCCACCATGGGCGCTCTAAGGCCGGTATTCATAGTCGGATCTTATTTCAAGACCGTCTTAAGTAATGTCTCAAGACGCTAATACGGGTCTGTGATTGGTTTATGACATCTTTAGATTGAACTTAAGACGGTCTTAAATATAAGAACCGACTATGAATACCGGCCTAAGTCCTACTTTTCCGCTATAGTATACCAACGCACGCAGCGAATACCGGATGCCGGATCCTGCTGTAGCCATAGCCAAGCCAGAGAGTAGTCAGTAGAGACTAGAGAGAGGTTTCTCCATTCTATATACGTATCTGCTAAGCTTAATATTTATGAACCCCGTAGATAATGTCCACAATTTTGTGGTTCTCTTCCGTGCTATATACACGATTTTGTGGTAATGAGAGCGGCCATCCCTTTGTTCTTGCGGTGGACGCATTTTCCGACGCGCCGCCTGAAGAAGTGCGACTAAACTACGCTCATCACGGTCGGTAACGCTACATGGGTGCGTGTCCGTGCTATGGTTGGTGTCCAAACTACTGAAAATCGATAAGGTGAATGAGTCAGACAAGGACCGACAAACAATCGCTCCGTCCTTGTCTCACGTATCACGTTACGGTAGACGAGCTAGCAGCGGCGAAGCCGAAATTTCCTTTTACCCGTCTCGCTCAGTCTTGCTTCTCTTACGCGCTGCGTTCCGTTCAACTTCAAGAATCAATATCTCTGGTTATATTTGTTGTAGAGAAATCTTTAAAAAAGCATTTTAAAGCTATAGAGACAATCTTTTTGAAAAAAATAGTTTAAGTTACAAGAAATTGCAAATTCCAATTGTTATAAGCAATTGAATGTTTAATTAATTTTTTTACTAAAAAGTGCATTTTAAAAAATTTGTTAAATAATGCTATCTTATTCTCCACTTCATTCTGAAAGTACACAGATTTTTTATTTTATGAAGAAACGATGGATTCTATCTTTTTATATAATTTTAATGACTGAGATGCCGCGCCGTGCTTGCGTCTCTGGCTCGACCAAGTGGCACGGCACATCGATTTCTTCGGAAATCTCTTGTATGTACATACAGCTTATTAATAATATAATATATAATGTTGAATATAATCAAAATTATACAAATCACATTTTTGTTATGAATATTACATTTTAACAATGTGTAGTATTCTGGTAAAGTAAATTGTTTTGTTTTACTGTACAGCGTTGTATAATTTAATCGTTAATTTTCTTTTCTGTTTTGAATTGCCGGGATTTTCTGTAATAAATGCTCCAATTTTTCTTATCGGGAAATTTATAAAGTTATAAAAAGTACAGTGTAAATTTCAATTTTGTTGAACTCCACGGAGAAGATGAAAAAATAATAGCGTAGTCACTTACAGACTTGTAGAGCGCCAAAAGTTTGGGTCTAATAGGAATTGTCCGATAAGAAAATTTAGAGCACAATATCCATCGCAGAAAATCCCAGCAGTTCAAAACAAAAAAAAATTAACGGTCAAATTATACACTGCAGTAACAAAATTTACTTTATCATCAGAAACAATGCACAATTTTTAAAATGTAATATTTATAACAAAAATGTAATTTGTATAATTTTAATTATATTTAATTATAAATTATGTTATTACATTATATTATATATTATGTCATTCATACTGTACATTCTTCCTACAAGAGATTTCCGAAGAAATCGATGTGCCCTCTGCTATTTGATCGAGCCAGAGCCACGAGCACAGTGCGGCACAACGCGGTGCAGCCTCAGTCATTAAAATTATATAAAAAATAGAATCTATCGTTTCTTCATAAAATAAAAAAATATGTATATACTATCAGAATAAAATAAAGAATAAAATAGCATTATTTTAAAAAAATTTTAATAGTATTTTTTAATAAAAAAATCAATTAAACATTTTAATTGCTTATAACAATTGGAATTTGTAATTTATTGTAACTTGAAACTATTTTTTTTTCGAAAAGATAGTCTTCTTAGCTTTAAATCCTTAGCTTAAATTTTTAAAGGTCTCTGTACGACAAATATAACCAGTGATATTAATTTTTGAAATTAACTTCTTCATTTTTCACGAAAATTGTATTGCTTATAACTTGCAAAAAAAAATATTTCGGACGAATAAAAGTTATGTATCTGCTTATTTTATGTATATTTTATGTAAATGAAGTTTTACAATCAATTTAAAAAATACGAGGTCATTTCTCGTTCAATTTGACGTGGAATATTGCCCATATATGCAGTATAATAAATTAATATAATATATATAAAAAATGTATTTTTTTAAGGATATAGTAAGATAAGTGGGGATCTATAGCGGCCCCCAAACAAAACTAATTTGGATTAGGGACAACTTGAAGGTTTAATAATTGATACCATTATCTGTGGAGAATTTTATATTTAGCTCTTTCTTGCCTCATTGCTGGAATATCATTAAAAAACGTGTTTTTCACATTTCATTTTTTTCTCTGCCCCTATTATAGATATCAAGTATCATAAATCATTTTAAGACATTATGAAACACGTTTTTCTTTAGAATTTTTCACGCCAAAACTCGACTTGCAGAATCGTTTAAAATATTCAAGAAAATGTTTTGCACACTTCTTAAGAGAACCCTTGAAAAAAATTTAGAAAATGTATATGTTACATAAAAGACTATCTTCCCAATTTTTTTCAGATTTTTTTCAAACACGGCATTATATTTAAAACAAATTACAAACTAATTATTTATTTTTTATTGTTCCGTAATAATAATGTAAAATCAATAAATACATTGCTTCATATATTTAACTACAATAATATAATATTTATATACAATCACATATATTTATTCAAAATTTTATATTCTTAACGTAAACATAAAATTGTGATTTATAATAAGTATGTAAATAATCATTCACTTACAAGCCATTGAGATTTCTCTGTCCTTCACTTACATAATTAAACAAGCTAATTGGTTTGTGAATTATCAACTTGGGAACTGTTTAGATGACAGCAATTATATTTTATCTTTATCATTGATATAACACAAATATTGAAGTAAATTAAAACAATATTATTGTAAACAATAAATCCTTAAGGACTCTCGAAAATTCAAATACAATATAATTGGCCATGAGAGTCAAACGCGGTACTTGGTGCGTATTTTTAATCATAACTGATTAAATTTCGAGATACAAGATCCGAAATTCCGTAAGTTTCCAACATATTAACTGCGCGATAATTATTTGTCGGACTTTAAACACAGCTATCATTGGAACAATAAAAATTCCCTGTTTCTTCCCTAATTAAATCGATATCGATTTAATATTAAAATCACTGTAAAAGAACTTATTGCGAAAAATATTACCCCAGCGCCAGGATTCAAACCTGGACCTCTCTGCTTTTCGGGCGGGCGTCTCACCTATTCGACCACTGAGGCATGTGGTGATATTTATCGCAACAACTATTTAACTGAGGAAGAACGTCTTTTACCGGCGACGTATATAACAATAAACAAATTTAAAGTAGGGGAGACCCGGGCGAGACCGTCAGTTTTTTTTCGGTGCCGATTTTTAACAACAAAATAAATAATTTTAGTTAAATGTGGTATACGATTGTAAAGAGTGAACCTTTAGCTACAAAATTTATATGGAAAATTTTTTTCTACATCGCTTTGTTTAACCGGTATAGAGCAAAAACGACAACGGTGGAAAAATTGAGATCTCAAAAATGGCAGGGTGGAATCGTCACTCCACAAATACATAATTCCGATTATGAAAACTGATAGGATACATTTTATTAATTATTTGGTAATAGAAAAATGTAAACATTTATTAATTAAAGTGTTAAAAAATTTCATTATTTTGTGTTTTTGTGTGTGTGTACGGATTCTATAACTCAAGAACTAATCAACCAAATATTAAAGAAAAATATATGAAATAGGGGTAGAAAAGACTGAAAAATATAATAAAATTATAAAATTTGCCAATATTATAAAAGTCCACCCCGGGTGCTTACTGACGAATTAGCCCTCAACACAAGTTTCAAGTTTGATCGCCCACGAAATATTAGACATAAACGATAATGAAAAAACTACACTGGATTCGTGTTCAGCATGCATTACTCTTTATAATCACATACCTGGAGATTTGGAGAGCAAATATTATTGCAGATATTACAAAATTTCCACGCGCAGAAAATTTTACTTTCACCTTCCGAAAACACGTTTGCCCTCGTAAAAATCATAACACGGCAGGTAACCTGCCGTGTTATGATTTTTACGAGGGCCGTCTCAACTCCGTTGGTCACATGGGTACCATAAGACGCGTTTACAATGTTAATAGCGAGTTCGCACAATATACAGGTTCCGAGATATTTGATTTGACGATTTCACCCTCTGGACAGTTTCGCCCGGGTCTCCCCTACGACCGTATATATAATAAGATAATAATCATTAATTAAAGAAAACGCCATAATCCGTAAAAGACGTTCTTTCTCAGTTAAATAGTTTGTTGCGATAAATATCACCACATGCCTCAGTGGTCGAATAGGTGAGACGCCCGCCCGGAAAGCAGGGAGGTCCAGATTCGAAACTTGGCTGGGGTGTTATTTTTCGCAACATTTTCTTTATTACCCTATATCCTTCTATACATATCCCGTCCTTTTTCGAATATACTAACGAGTGTTAGTGGACAATTGAATTAATTTTCAATTTAATTCTGTGAGAGTAGGTACTCTTTTTCTAGCTTTAGTTGTGACTACGTTTAAGTCCGTAAATAACGACGCGTGGTTTACTAGAGTGATGATTTGTACTTAAAATTCACGAATAATTTTATTGGACAACCACACAAGATCCAGTCCCGACCGATTATGGCATTTCTTTTAATTAATGTTTATTACATTAGATTAATCGGGACATGTAAGTACAGCTAATGAAATGTTTGTATTAATGTGAGATTTCCAATCATAATAGTTGAGTATTAAAACTTACTAATATACTATGTTTTTATGTTTAGCGCATAAAAATGTGAAAGCAGCCTGGACGCATGGTGGTCTTCTGAGTACGCAGGAAGCCATTTGGAAAGGTATACCAATGATCGTAATGCCTTTCTTTATGGATCAAAAATCCAATACCGAAATATTAGTATCTAAAGGCGTTGGTATATACTTGGACATTAAAACTTTGTCCACGCAGTCAATATTACACGCAGTTGAAGAAATACTTTATAATGAAAGGTATCATATTCCCATTACTTTTTTAATTACTATTATTTTTAATTACTATTATTTAAGCAGTATAAAATTAGCAATATAGTTACATTTTAAATAATGTCTAATATAAACTCTCTAGTGCTTAATACAGTAGGCATAATCAATTTACTACTTCCTGTAAATATATACAATTGCTTATAAAATAATAGATTATAAAGTTGGGCTTCTGCTGTTTACGTGTCTTAATTGTCATATTTGGCTTTTCCATTAATTAAAATGCTTTCTTTAATTAAAATAAAATTTTTGTATTACATTATTAATAGTAAAACATTATTTCGTACAGTTATACAAGAAACATGAAGCAATTATCTAGTGAATTCCGGGATCGGCCAATACCGCCATTAGATTTAGCTATTTGGGGCATTGAATACTCCGTCCGCCATCCAAATGGAACTTTAGTAACGCCACTGATGTCTCAGAGCTGGGTGGAACAAAATATGATAGATGTTTATGCATTTTTGCTCCTTAGTTTTTTAATAATATTGTTCAGTATATTTTTTGTAATAAAGCTGTTAATTAGTCATATATACACCGCATCTGAGTTACGCAAAAGTAAACAAGCGTAAAAATATTAACACACTTTGCGTGTGTGCGGTTGTTGCATATAATGTTAATGTAAAGAAGTGAATTAACGTAAATATAACGTAAATGTTGTATTAATTGCATTGATATATATATAATGTAATTAAGAATAAATTATATTATATTGAATTGTAAAACAAGTCAAGATTGTGGTAAATAAAGACATTTAATAAAATATTTTTAATGTATAAAAATTTTTCTTTGGTATAGTAAATAAAATATAAACTTTACTTTTTTAGAAAAAGGTAATTTAAATAGACACCAAGTACATGCGTCTGTCTACCTACAAAAAGTGATATTATAAAATGGCACCAAGTAGGAATAAATCTTTAAAAAATAGTTGTATCATATGTGTATACTTTTAAAAAATTTAATTAAAATAAAAAAATATTAAATGCAGTAAAATACTTAATAAGAAGAAACTTGGCGCTGCTACACCTAAACATATTCGAAAACAATTAAAATGTGTGTGTATGTGTGGAATGGACATAATAATGTGATTTAATTTAATACATATTATGTGTTAATGATATTAAATATATTTAATATATTATCTATATAAATTTAAGATATTTGATGCAGCAAGTTTTTTTTGGTTAAATTTTTATTTTGATTTTTGTTAAAAATAGACAACTTTTAAAATTAATATAGCGCTTCTCCCAATGCCTCGCCGCGCACCTAGCAACATAAACGTTGGGTTGCTTTTTAATTCTCGTCGAATCGCGTGGACGCACACTCTGATTTGCGTATATTTATTAATTAATTTCTCATTAATTGTCGAGGAACTTACAAATCGATAAAGGACTTTTTAATTCAGTTTAACCCTGCCCACGAGAAGTGATCCGCTTCTTACCTGACACCCTGTACATACATACGTACATTATCTGCGTGGCTTGATCGCTTGATCGCTAGCGCGCAAAGTTTTATGTCAGAAATTGCAACCGTACAACATTTTAACAGAGACGATTATAATAGTAACGAGTTTCTTAAATGTAAATTTCTACATTCGGGCTTTGTGTCGCAATATCTCCGCTCGTAAGGCACATGGAGGAAAAATAGAAGCACTTCTCTTTTATTAGGTATGTAATTCAAACCAAAGTTATCGAGTGAGCCTATTCAGAACTTGTTCGGTTGAGCGATCTGATAATCTCGGGTACTAGCAACTCGCCGGCTCACGTAGACATATACGGTCTGTGTCTCGTCGCGTGTATACTTGGCGCGAGACACTACCATGTCTCTTGATAGACTATAATATTGGACTAAAATTATAGAAAATTGAAAAATATTTTATAATTTTTCTCACATATGATATCTTTATATATAGAAATGTTAAACCCGTCATTGTAAATTTTGCACATACAGTATTATAATAATTCATAGTTTATATATAAGGCCATAGCGCATAAGTTTTTAAAATGATTGTTACATTACATGTGTGAGAGAATTGACAGTACCAATGGAGACAAATATTCTTAAATTTACACTGTTACGTCCTGTGGACTCTACGTTTCCCTTTTTCGCGGAAATTTCTTGGAAGTCTAAAATAGCTTTTAAGACTAGAGATAAGTAAGAACTGAGCACTAACGGTTGTCGATTGGCGAGTGGGCTATGATCTCGACACATCCTACCAACCAAAATCCTCGAACGGAAACCTGGCACATCTTACGACGAAATCCACCCCTTGAACTCTCCTATATGAACCGCGATTTAACGCGCCACGCTCTCTTCAATTCAATTTCTTTTCAATTCAACTCCTCATCTTTGCTCCTCACATCAGTTCGTAAATTAATCGATTAGATTAATCACGATTTGATAAATCCTGATTATATACAAATTAAATCCTACACTGATTAAAGATTATATCATTCATCGATATAATATTATTTATTAATTACAATAAAATCACGATTACATGTATGATGATTGATTAATCTCGATTATTTGTTAATGAATTATTTTAGTTAATTAAAATTTTTATCGATTAATGACAAACACTGATTTGGGGATTCTTACCTTATTTAAGTGTCGCTGAGATATTGAAATTTTTGTTCATCGTAGAATAGTGCTGTCGTAGATATACTTTGATTCAAAGAGTAATACTCATACAAATAATGACTCAGCATGGATGTATTTGAGCTTATTTATCACGTATAACTTTAGATAGCACTGATAGCAGCTCAGCGTAATTATATAACGTCATTTTAAAAATAGATCAGAACGTAAATAATATAAAATAGTATTTCTCATCATTTTTACATTATTATACATTTACTTATACCTATAATTAAAAATTATTAATAAATTTATGTGTTAAATAATTACATATTTTATATTATATAGTTACAGTAGCAATATATTCAAAAAGAATAAACGAAATTTTTACCAAGTCATCTTATATCTCGTGTCCTTGACACGTGCACATGCAATTTGTTCAGTTATCTTATCAAAATAACTGCTGTGAAAGAGTTAGATATAATTTTATACGAGAATATACACGCGATTCGTCGAAAGAGTAACCAAAAATTAAAATAAATATTTAATAACAAGTTGTTGTTATTTATTTTAGTATCAAGTATTACTATTTATATGCAACATTTAGCGTAATTAAAATATTTATTAACAAATATTAATTGAAAACGATAAATAAAATAACAAGTTTTATAAATATTAAAATTGTAACGATATAGTTTTTAAACAATGGTATTTAGTACTCGTATGATTCGAGTTCAAATCTTTCAGTATACGTAGAGGAAAGTCCCCTATTATGAGATAGGCTCCTAATATGCGATAGCGAGGTTTCTGCTAAACTAATAGGCCCTATCAGTTGGTTCTACCATGAACTTTTGCCCTTGGGGTAAAACCTATTTAGTGTAAAAATCATTGTTTAATCGTGCGTGTAGTCGTTGTAGAGAAAGAAATTGTGAAATTGGATGCTGTGAAGTACCGTGGATATGAGACTTTAAACCTAATTGTTTATTATATAATTAATAAATATTTGGCAATAAGTTCTGCATGCAGCGATAGAGTAAAATTTATTAAATTAATTAAATTAAATTTATTAAATTTAATTTATTAAATTTTTTTCAAAATGACCTACTATATTTTTCAATTCTGCTCATAGACTTCCGGCAGTCACACAAAATAGATGTGGTATCTCATAATCGGGGACTTTTTTCTATCTATTATATCATTAGTATTATTTATAAATTGGAACAAAATTTACTTTTTTATTAATTAAATCGAAATTAAATTTAAAGAATAAAACATAAATTTTTAAATTATTTTATATTAATTAAAGTAAAATCTGTCTTGAAAGTTAGATATGTTTTATGAATTAAAATTTTCATTATATGTAGTAAAAATTTATAAATATCAGTTTTTCCGCAATTTTATTGCAGTTAGAATCGGATTGCTATATTTGAAAATATGATTAATGCAAGATATAAAAACAAAACGTATCTTTATTAATGTGCATAATTTAATAACATATCTGTTTTTGTTCTATGTACTTTGATGTCTATATTTACAAATATACAAGTAAGTTTTAACGTATGTATAATAACACTTATTCTATTCACATCTACTATGTAATGATCAACACTGATTGGATCAATATTGTTCTATACATGTAAATGGTTTCATTCAATCTCAACAATATATGATAGTAGTAGTGAATATAGATATTGCAGCATACTAGGTACGCTCATCGGCAGGAATGCCTGGACATTTGATATAGACCATTTGTCAGATGTCAAATGTCCAGGCATTCTTGCCGGTGACCATACATACATACATATTTTTAATGATTCATTTTTGTATCTTTTCTCCTCTTTTTTATGATTACACAGCTAAGTTGTCGAGAAAATCTGAATATTACTAGCCTGTTACGTAAAGTGATATTATGAGAAACGCCATTATCTCGAGTCTCGACATGAGGAGAGGAGGAATGCTACACTAGGCATACTGAGACATTCGGTCTTAGGATTTGATTGAAAGACCACGCGCGCGTGAGAAGTTTTGCGCAACAATGTTAAATCGTGTCATTTTTCTTGTTTGTTTTATTTTAATGAGTGATTTCGTGACAGCGTCGAAACCATTATCAATTTTATTGATAGAGGCTGTTCCCTCGCCTAGCCACCACATCTGGACGGAGCATTTGATTAAAGGACTGCTTCGCAAAGGCCATCATGTACACGCGGTCAGCATACTTGAAACTAAGGTCAAGGGTAAACTCGCGCAGAATTTGACGTATGCCGTAAGTATGTTACGAAACTCATAGACACTGAGAGACATAAATCAATAATTATTTGCAATTTATAAAACAAATGAGAAAAAATATAACCGTGGTCAGCAAGCACAGGCTTACATATAATCACGACTTTGACTGGTCTAAACCAAAGATTTTACATAAAGAGAGACGATTGAAAAAGAGGGGAATCGCAGAAATGTTTTTCATCAAGAAGTGCGACAACGCTATTAACTTACAGAAGGACACTGAAAAGCTCAATGCCCTATATAATCGCGTTATTAAGGAAACATAGGCCTTCCTTCTCGTTTCCCCTCTCTCGCTTATTGTTATTTTTATTTTTATTGTTTTTAAACGTGTCTTCTTGTCTTATGCCTGTCCTTGCGACTAGTCGCAGTACCACAACCGCACGGCTCTGACATGTTTCTTTGTGTTCTATAACTGACATGTCGATTTTACATTATTATTTTTTAACACGCACTGACGCTCAAATTATGTAAGCATTAATTATTGTATCTGTTCATCTACGCTGTTTTTAACATTCTCTGACTCCGAAACGTTTAGTTTTTAGATGGCTTAGTTTGGACATTATGCCAGGATAAATAATAATTTGTTAGCCTTATTCACTTGATAAGGACCGAAAGGGGCGATCAAAACGTCGTGAGAGTATAATAAAGAACTTGCCAGTTGGTCGGCTTTAAACACACAGAATTTAATTTCTAATTATTTCACTGGCGGAATAAATCTTATTGTTTTTGTAAAAAATATAACCTCTATTTTAAAATAATAGGGAATTTTTGCAGTACCGTGTTTCAGATACGGTAAACGCTAAATTCACGTTATTTATGTGTTATCGGGTGAAAAGATAAAACTGGCGCACTTTATTTTTTTCTGTGCGTGCGCCAGTTTCATCTTTCCAGCCGATAACATAAATAACCTGAATTTAGCGTTTTCCGTATCTGGGGGTCAATCATGAATCTTTTCCCCTAGGGTGGAAACGTGAAAAATGAAAAATCTCTCTTTCTATTGATGTTGAATAGAAAGAGATAGTCATATAAAACTTTTCACTTTTCACGTTCCACATTAATACATGATTGACCCCCTGAAAGACGGTATTGCAAGAACTCCCTATTGTTTTCTATTTCACGTAAGATCCGTATATTTTCAGTATATTTTCGGAAATTTTAATTTATTATGTTTCTATATGTTCTATAGCAAAAGGTACTTATTATTTTCAGGTTTTTGATGGTCTGATGCAAACTTTTGAAGAATCCGAAGATTATAACTTAGTAGAATGGGAAGAGTACAGCGTACCTAATGTAGTGTATTCTATGTATCAGTTTGGCACGGTCACATGTGATACAACAATAAAAACTAAAGCAGCGAAAGAGCTTTTGGAAATGGCTAAAACAGTCGAGTTTGACGTTATAGTGCAGGACATTTCTTTAGCTCAATGTTTCTACGGATTATGGGAGGTAGAGCAATCTAATATATTAGTTAACTGCATAAATAGTTTAGTCTATTTTTAAATTGCAAGCGACTTAGCAAAGTTGCCTCTTAAATCAAGTCGTATTTGTGTAATGAATTGCAAATTGAAAGTGCCTTTAATAGTCATCGCTTACATCAGCTTTAACCCAGTACAATCGCTTCTTATAATTGGTTCAAAACGGTGTTGAAATGCGATGTTTTATTAAACATCCCAGTGAACACAATGTCTCCAATTGGGACATAAGACGTCTTTAAGACGTCTTATATCTCGATTTCCCGAGAAAAAATGATTAGATATAATCACATATAATTATATAAAATCGGCTTTAGATATAATTAGATATAAAAAATGGGCCGATATAATTGTATATAATTATATATAACTACATATAATTATATATAACCACATATAATTATATATAACCACATATAATTATATATAACCACATATAATTATATATAACCATATATAATTATATATAACCACATATAATTATATAACCATATATAATTATATATAATAAAATTAGGCTTTTTGAGTTTTATTTACTAAAAGTGTGCCACTTTATTATAAGAGTAAAGAGTAGACTTCACAATATAACTAATACAAAAGTTATGCCGTGATTTATATCACTTGGCGCGAGACTCTGTCGTGTCTCTTGACACCGTTCTTATACCATTGTTGGTCAAATTTTAAATACGAGAAACAGATCCAAACGGATGCCATCTATCGGATGATCCGAAATTAAAAATGTAATATGTGTTCATATATGATTATATATAATCATATATAATCTACGAAGATATAAATGTTTCTTATGTTGTATATAATACTATATCTAGTTATATGTAGGGTACACTACTCATATATCATTATATCTGGCTTCACATACATTTACATACAATTAGATATGGTGCTATATCTGGTTGTATATAGGACCAGATTAGTCACATTAATATATTTGGCTATATATGACTGCATATATAGTTGTATATAGTACTATATCTAGTTATATGTACGGTACACTACTCATATCTCATTATATCTGGCTTTACATAAATTTATATACAATTAGATATAGTGCTATATCTTGTTGTATATAGGACCAGATTATTCACATTAATATATCTGGCTATATATGACTGTATATATAGTTGTATATAATACTATATCTAGTTATATGTAGGATACACTACTCACATATCATTATATCTGGCTTCACATACATTTATATACAATTAGATATAGTGCTATATTTGGTTGTATATAAAACCAGATTATTCACATTAATATATCTGGCTATATATGACTGTATATATAGTTTTATATAATACTATATCTAGTTATATGTAGAATACACTACTCACATATCATTATATCTGGTTTCACATACATTTATATACAATTAGATATAATGCTATATCTGGTTGTATGTGGGACCACTGATTACACATGTGACCATGTATAATTAGATATGACCCTATATAAAAACATATATAATTATATAAAATTGTATATATACCAGATATAATTATATATGATTATATCTAATCATTTTTTCTCGGGTTGAGACATTGTGTTCACTGGGATTTTAAAAGCAAAAAAAAAATAAAAAATAAAAAAAAATAAAAAAGCAAAAATTTTGTAGCTCTCTCTATACAGATATACATATAGCGTAACAATCATAAAGTTACTAAAATTGTTTAACTGTATAACATAAGTACAGAGTTATAGACAGACTGGAATGAGTTAAACATAATACTATAGAAGAAATCAATCTATTAATTCTATTAACACATACAAAAATAAAAAATGTATACAAAAAGGGTGTATATGTACCTACAAACTTATAGGAACAAATATTATACAAAAAAATACATGCGTGGTGTCCCCGCGCAGCACACTGAAAAAAGGTTTTAGTTATAATAACCAAGGCTTTGTGAAATAGTTTCAACTAAACGGTTTAGTGATTATGGCAAAGTATTTGGTTAATGTTAACAAATTTGTTAACATTAACCAAATACTTTGTCATAATCACTAAACCGTTTAGTTGAAACTATTTCACCAAGCCTTGGTTATTAAACCAAAACCTTTTTTCAGTGCAGAAGTAAAACTTCCGTAACACAAAACTCAATGTCAAAAATTATTTTATTACATTTTCAAATAAAACTTCTTAGCTATGAGGAATAGGATAATATCTCGTTTATGGTATCTGAATTAAAGCCTGTGTAATTAACAAATCAAATTTTAACTATAAATTAAAGCCGATGCAATTTACTAATTAATTTTAATTTGTGAATTAAAGCCGGTGCAATTCACAAATCAAAATTGATTTGTGAATTAAAGCCTGTGTAATTCACAAATCAAATTTTAAATCAATTTTTATTTGTAAATTGTATCGGCTTTAATTTAGTTAAAATTTGATTTTTTACACAGGTTTTAATCCAGATACTCTGAACTTTTCGTAACGGACTTTCGTGACGCGCCCGCACCGAATCACTCCGCGTTTCTCGTAACGCGGGACCGTAACGCGCTTCCGTGACGATCGGGCGTGACGCTCTCGAGCCGAATCACCCTGTGCCCTAAGAAGTTTCACTTCAATACTTCAAAAGTTTCTCATAACGCGGGACCGTAACGCGCTTCCGTGACGATCGGGGGTGACGCTCTCGAGCCGAATCACCCCGTGCCCTAAGAAGTTTTACTTCAATACTTAAAAAGTTTCTTGAAATGCGAGACCGTAACGCGCTTCCGTGACGATCGGGAGTGACGCTCCCGAGCCGAATCACCCCGTGCCCTAAGAAGTTTCACTTCAATGCTTCAAAAGTTTCTCGAGAGAGAGAGAGCGTCTAGCTCGATCGTCACGGAAGCGCGTTACAAATTAATTGCTAGAAACCATTAGCTAGAAAAACTGCGCGTCGACTAGGTTCGTCAGACTTACAACGCGATTCCAACTAGATCGGTTATATTATTTGTCAAGACGATTGGATATAAATATAGCCTGCAGTTATGCAGCATTGAAGAAGTTAAATTAATCGGGGCGAGGGAAGAGATTTTACTACTCCAACAAATTGTGTTAGAAAAATTATATGTTAAAAACAAATATAATATTCGCCCACCACCAACCGCGCCTGTCTCTTATTTAGCCCGCTATCTATACTTTGTCTTTGCATTTTATATACTAATAAAAATAACGGGTTTTTCTGCAAAATAGTAGATACTTAATTCATCGTATTTTACAATATTTATTTATTACTGAATAATATATTATAGTCATTTAGTTTTAACTTTTTCCATTGTCTGTATAGGTATTGTTTTTTAGGTTGCTAAAGGTAAGCCCCCCATAGTAGGCTATATTCCATTTGGTCCTGCACCTTGGCTGAAGGATTACATCGGTGGTCCAAATTACCCGACTGTTCGACCCTACCCTGCATCCAATGAAAAACTCGAAGGTTTATGGCTGAGAACATGGAATGCTCTATATTACATTGTGGATGATCTCATACGACATTACAATTTCTTGCCTGTTATTCAACAACTCACTGAGGAATATGTAGGCCATGCGATCAGGCCATTACATGAAATAGAAGAAGACAGAATTAATATGGTACTAATCAATAGTCATCCTGCGTTCGAGCCTGCGATCCCATTGCCGCCGAACACTCTGGAGATCGCAGGACTGAATGCCCAGGTCGTGCAACCAATTGCCGGAGAGATAGTCGTAACGTATCCTGAGGTAAGAGAAATTATACTTTTTATTTGAGAAACACACATTAACAACAAAAATTGCAATAAGAATATTAGCAAAAAATTGTGTATACTGAAACGTACTTTTAACTCTGGTCGAATTGATATCTATTATTATCGATATTCGAAAATTCTCAAATTAGGACTTGATTCTTCTTGTGTTGCACATATTTTTCCGTTCTATTCAGGATATTGTAACAAATAATGTTCTAATTAGCAAAATTTGGTTTAGATAATTAGATAAAAAAATCTTTAATTTTGTATTTTTAATTGTTAATTCCTTGCATATTTTAGAAGAATTTTTATATATGGTTATTTCTTAATATGCATATATGCATAACCAACCTAGATAGCATCCCAGATAACACAGCTGATCTTTATGAATTCATAAAGATCAGATTCAGATTTTTTTGAATTCATAAAGATCAGCTGTGCTATTTAGGATGCATGTATATATAAAAGATGTAATAATATCTTTTAGACAATGGTGCTGCTGTCTATAAGAAATTAATACATGTCTAAAAATCTCATATTTTAAATGTGCTATGTTTTAAATATTTTTATAATTGAATTAATAGCAATCACATGTGATATAATATAATTTGTCAAATAAGTTCTATAATAATTAGTTAATTACAAGCAGAGCAGAGGAATATATAAATATTGAGCGGCATATTTTTAAATTTAGAAACGTAGAAATATTTCTTACAATAATTAATATTCTGTTTACAACAATGATTTATACAAATAAAGTCTGTATGAAAAGTATGAATCTTAAATAAATTGATATAATATATATACAATTTTCTGTTTAGATATAATAATCCTCTTGAACATGCATATCAGTTACTTACGATTATAATGTTTTGGTATTAAGATACATATTTTTTTTTTTAAGGTAATATACATATCTTTGTATATTATAGAAATGCTTAGTTTATTATTATTTTGCAGGATATGCGCGTATTTCTTGACGGAGCGAAGAATGGAGCCATCGTAATATCGTTGGGAACAAATGTAAAATGGAAAGATGTCGGCATAGACAAGGTTAAAACCGTTATACTGGCTCTGTCGAAACTGAAGCAACGAGTACTGTGGAAGCTAGATATTGAAATGCCATTCAAAATACCGGACAATGTAATGATTGTGAAATGGATGCCGCAAAGCGAAGTTTTATGTATGTTTCCCAATTTCTAGGAAAATACGGAAACATGATACCCGATATATATTTTTTCGTAACATTTGTTTAATTAGCTATTGCTTTTCGTATATTTTTTATTAACGTCAAAAATTCTTTTAAACAAGAATTTCAGCTTTCTTTATTATTTTTTATTAACAATAAGGGTATCTATAGAGGTTCAGATATTACCTATTATAGAACTATTCTCTCTTTTTTTTAAATGTTATAGTGTTGAGTAAAATGAGATTTATAATTGTGAGAATTACTTACTTTTACGTGATACTGATTTGAATTGTTATTTCAATCACCGCAGTATTTTAGTAAAAACATCGCATATATAGGTATAAATATTTTGTGGATAGAATGGGGTTCTTGACTAATTATAGTAAAACTCCACTTTAAAAATAAATACGGTATAAAAAAATCAGTTTTTGTTGAATTAAGTTTGTCTCTTTATCTCGCAGTAATGTCTGAACGATTTTGTTTGCTGCTGATTTTGTTTTCTTTCATAGTTTTCTTGCACCTACGACAATTTTAGTTTTTAATTATTACAATTACATTTTATATTTTTTTTATAACAAGAGAATAGTTTTTATTGTAAAGAGAAACTCATTTTTTATTTAAGAATGATGTTCCGGCAATAAAATTGTTGATTTAAAAACTTTATTACATTAGATTAATCGGGACATGTACAGCTAATGAAATGTTCGTATCAATGTGAGATTTCTAATCATAATAGTTGAGTATTAAAACTTACTAATATACTATGTTTTTATGTTTAGCGCATAAAAATGTGAAAGCAGCCTGGACGCATGGTGGTCTTCTGAGTACGCAGGAAGCCATTTGGAAAGGTATACCAATGATCGTAATGCCTTTCTTTATGGATCAAAAATCCAATACCAAAATATTAGTATCTAAAGGCGTTGGTATATACTTGGACATTAAAACTTTGTCCACGCAGTCAATATTACACGCAGTTGAAGAAATACTTTATAATGAAAGGTATCATATTCCCATTACTTTTTTAATTACTATTATTTTTAATTATTATTATTTAAGCAGTATAAAATTAGCAATATAGTTACATTTTAAATAATGTCTAATATAAACTCTCTAGTGCTTAATACAGTAGGCATAATCAATTTACTACTTCCTGTAAATATATACAATTGCTTATAAAATAATAGATTATAAAGTTGGGCTTCTGCTGTTTACGTGTCTTAATTGTCATATTTGGCTTTTCCATTAATTAAAATGCTTTCTTTAATTAAAATAAAATTTTTGTATTACATTATTAATAGTAAAACATTATTTCGTACAGTTATACAAGAAACATGAAGCAATTATCTAGTGAATTCCGGGATCGGCCAATACCGCCATTAGATTTAGCTATTTGGGGCATTGAATACTCCGTCCGCCATCCAAATGGAACTTTAGTAACGCCACTGAGGTCTCAGAGCTGGATGGAACAAAATCTGATAGATGTTTACGCATTTTTGTTTCTTAGTTCCTTTATAATATTGTTCAATATATTTTTTGTAATAAAGCTGTTAATTAGTCATATATACACCGCATCTAAATTACGCAAGAGTAAACAAGCGTAAGTCGTGAAAATATTAACAGATATTGCTTGCGGTTGTTACATGTGATGTTAATGTAAAAAAAGGAAATTAACGTAAATATATGGAAAATGTTGTATTAATTGCATTGATAATACAGCAGTCTGCTATACAGGGTATAGCAGACCTACCGTATCACTCGTTAATGGCAGATTCCTGAGATTATTTGGAGACCCGAGAAAAAATGATTAGATATAATCATATATAATTATATAAAATCGGCTTTAGATATAATTAGATATAAAAAATGGGCCGATATAATTGTATATAATTATATATAACTACATATAATTATATATAACCACATATAATTATATATAACCACATATAATTATATATAACCACATATAATTATATATAACCACATATAATTATATATAACCATATATAATTATACATAACCACATATAATTATATAACCATATATAATTATATATAATAAAATTAGGCTTTTTGAGTTTTATTTACTAAAAGTGTGCCACTTTATTATAAGAGTAAAGAGTAGACTTCACAATATAACTAATACAAAAGTTATGCCGTGATTTATATCACTTGGCGCGAGACTCTGTCGTGTCTCTTGACACCGTTCTTATACCATTGTTGGTCAAATTTTAAATACGAGAAACAGATCCAAACGGATGCCATCTATCGGATG
This sequence comes from Harpagoxenus sublaevis, assembly GCA_030770355.1. Classification (NCBI taxonomy): domain Eukaryota; kingdom Metazoa; phylum Arthropoda; class Insecta; order Hymenoptera; family Formicidae; genus Harpagoxenus; species Harpagoxenus sublaevis. The sequence continues at coordinate 177,544 of JASTWR010000232.1, forward strand.
ATCCAAAATTAAAAATGTAATATGTCTTCATATATGATTATATATAATCATATATAATCTACGAAGATATAAATGCTTCTTATGTTGTATATAATACTATATCTAGTTATATGTAGATACACTACTCACATATCATTATATCTGGCTTCACATACATTTATATACAATTAGATATAGTGCTATATTTGGTTGTATATAAGACCAGATTATTCACATTAATATATCTGGCTATATATGACTGTATATATAGTTTTATATAATACTATATCTAGTTATATGTAGAATACACTACTCACATATCATTATATCTGGTTTCACATACATTTATATACAATTAGATATAATGCTATATCTGGTTGTATGTGGGACCACTGATTGCACATGTGACCATGTATAATTAGATATGACCCTATATAAAAACATATATAATTATATAAAATTGTATATATACCAGATATAATTATATATAATTATATCTAATCATTTTTTCTTGGGGACAAAAATCCTTATGTCAAAATGTCGAAGCTGCTACAGTGTTTGAACGGAAAAGGTTTATAGTTCAGACATGAGAAATCATATCTGACAAGGGAAGGGTACGATGTGTTGTCGCTAAGATCTGAATAATACTATTTTATGATAAATGTAAAGGTGTCTAGCAAAATTTTAGCTGCTATGGCCCATAGGTGTGGACGGAAGGGGAGTACAGGGAAGCTGACGTTACGCATCTTGGTTCACTAACATGCCGTATAGAATGGAGGAGTAGATAAAATGTTACCTTTATCTGGTTAACACAATGTTAATTGAATGTCATTCTAATACATATCCTATGTGAATTCAGTTTTTGTTTATAAAAATCCATGTGTTTTCTTTGTCTTCTGTTGTACTTCCAATCTATCTTTGAAGACCTGTATCTTCTGCTATAATAGTCAACCTTAAAATTTAGTGGTATAACCATATATTGTTATGTTATTTCGAGTGCACTATATTAGAATTTTATTTGCGCTATTATAGCAAAGGATAAAGGTCTTCAAAGATAGATTGCAATAGGAGACAAAAAAAAACACATGGTTTTTCATAAACGCTGATTTTACATAAGATGTGTATTAGAATGACATACAACATTGTGTTAACCAGATAAAGGTAACATTTTATCTACTCCTCCACTCTATACGGCTTGTTAGCAAACCAGGATGCGTAACGTCAGCTCCACTGTACTCCTTCTCTTGTCCACACTTGTGGGCCATAGCAGCTAAAATTTCGCTAGGCACCTTTATATTTATCATAAAATAGTATTATTCAGATCTCAGTGACAACACATCGTATCCTTCCCTTGTGAGCATGTTTGACCAGATTAACCAGATGTAATTTGATATGCCGAGGTATAATTTGATCTGGTCAGATCTAATCCTTTTTTCCCGGGTGTTATTTGTCCGCGGCACGCTTTACATGAATACTTTGCAATTTGACATGCATCCTGTGTTTGTACGACAATTTAGGAAGTTGGTCTTGAGAACAGTGTACGAAAAAATTAATTAAATAATAATTTCAAATATTTCTATTGAGTTGAGTAAAGTGTGAAAGAGCCGTTTCGACATGCGGCACCCCTGAGCGCGCGAAAATTAGACAAGCAGATTGGTGAACTATAAACCTTTCCCGTTTAAACACTGTAGCAGCCTCGACATTTCGGCATTAGGATTTGTGTCTGTAAATAATTTCAGGAATCTGCCATTTAAGTCTTTTGCACAATGCTAGGCAACAGGCAATACGAACAGGAAACAGAAATCAGAATTCTTGTATCTATGCAGAATAGACGATGACACAGGCAATAGACACAGAATTTCCGTCACGTTGGAAATTCTGTGTCTATTGCCTGTTGCCAACCAATCATAGCGTTCGAATTTTTTAGGTTTGTATTGACGAATTTTTGGTAATTTTCTGTTCCTATAATTGCCTGTTGCCTAGCATTGTGCAAGGGCCTTAACGCGTGATACGGTAAGTCTGGTACATACCCTGTATATTGTAATTAATAATAAATTATATTATTCTGAATTGTAAAAAAAGTCAAGAATGTGTAAATAAAGACATTTAGTGAAATATTTTTGATGTATAAAAGCTTCTCTTTGGCAGTAAATAAAATATAAAAGTTAGTTTTTAAAAAAAAGACCCAAAAAAGCGCCAAGTACACGCACCTGTCTACCTACAAAATGTGATATTATAAAATGTCACCAAGTATGAATAAATCTTTGAAAAATAGTTGTATTACATAAAGTAGAGCGGAGCAAAAGTACGCACTTAGTTTTTGATCCCATATTTCTACCGTTGAGATATAGCTAGAATCTTCAAATTTGCACCTCAAAATCTGCAAACATTCTTTTTTAAAATTCACTAGGGTTCATGTCTATATTTTGAATACAATCCATGCGTAATAAATTTTTCTTGAACCGATTGCAAAAACGCACTTTTGCCCCACCGGTCGCGGTGGGGCAAAAGTGTGCGTGCAATAAGAAATTTAGAATAAAGGTTAAAACTTTAAAATTAATGAGAACTTTTATTACAATTATACACAGAATACAATATAATAAAAATAATTATGTTAAAAAGTACAAAGAAAAGTAGGTATTTTTATTTTTTATTACATTTAATATTGCTTTATTTTTTATAACAATTCTTTTTAATAATTGTTGCAAATAAAATTACCTCTACCTTCCTTTAATAAATCCTTTGATAACAGAAAATAAATAAGTACTCTGTAAGAGCCAATATACGCGCAAAGAGCATAGTTTTAGAGTTTAATTGATTTTATAATAAAAAATGATTATTAAATTTTATTTTTAAAATAATAAAAATATAAATAATTAATGTCATAATTATTAACCCTTAACTAGCACCTAGAGTGTCAAACACCCCAAAACGAATTTCGTCAAGTTTAGGCATTTTCTCGGTCGGTTAATCTATGAATTTCGCATCGCAGTGCGATCGCAGTGCGTCTGTCGTTAGTTCAAATTACCAATGACACATTCCAATACGTTCCACCTGGCAGAAATCGTCAGTGCCCTTCCAAACACAATTCGAATCAGACGTATAGAATTGCTGGGGTCATTGAATACCCCAAGTGCATTTATTTCAAGAATTTTTTTAAAGCCTTAAAACTAAAAATTTCATACTTTAGGCTAATGGGTATCATTTTCCAGTGTTTAATGTATGTACTTGATTTTTTTCAAGCCTATTGGAGCCTCCATTTCGCCGTACCCAACGTTAAAATGTGTGGGGTGTACAACACCCCGTGTGCAGATAACGTTCAATCGCGGACGTGTGCTAGTTAAGGGTTAAACTAATTATTACAGTGTGTGACGTGACGGTTCGCCGCGCGTGGCAGCGCCCCGCCGCCGTCACAAGGCGCGGGTTCGCGCCCGCGGACGACCCAGGAGAGCAACCGCAAAATCTCCAGGGGGCCTCCGAAATAAAGCGTTCACGCACTCTTAATTTATTTTGTATTTTTTTTTATACAAACGCGGCCCCTCACCGAGGCACCGCAACTAGCAACCAGGAAGAACGCAGGAGTCGACAACCAGAATACTAGAGGAGGACGACAGCCGTATTGTGAGGGGCGCGCGACGGACACGAGTGGCACGCAGGGTCGACGAAGCCAAGACGGGCCCGGGGTCCCCGAAGGAAAACTTGGACCCCTGGATTCGCCGCCGAAACACCTAAACGAGCCCGGGGCGCCTGGCCAGCGCTCCCGAGGCCCGCGGAGGAAGCCCTCCCTCAAGTGGAAGCCACCCGAACGCCCGGCGCGCCGAGCAAAAAGGGTCGGAAGGTCGAGGAAAATTGGGAAGGTGCCAAGAATCCCCGCAGTATCGAAGTATCGACGCCGGTGCCCGCATGATCCGCAACGCGCTCGGCCTTCATTGGTCGGTGTCGCGCAAGGGTATCGCGCCACCCCCTGAGAGGGGCGAGCATTCGATTGCTCATCGAGCTCGCCGCCTCGATCGTTCTCTTCTGGGTCGTCCGCCACAGCGTTAAGTCGTCTCGCGTAGATCCCGAGTTTGGTGTGCCGTATTTCGAGAAGCGAATCATCCCCGGCGCCTGTGACGGAACTCGAGACATCGTTGTTCACCAGGGAGTGAGCGGAACCGGTGAGGTTGCCCTAGCCCAATTAGCGTGTAAACGGCCGCGGAGAGTCGCGAGTGCCGTGTTCGTCCAGCCCCGACCGCCACTTTTGCGAGATATCGCGTTTCGCGAGCGCGTGTTCTTTTGGGTTTGGTGTTAGTGAAAATCGTCGGACGCGACGTACGCCGGACGCGGCGGAAAAATCGCCGGAAATGGCGTAAGATTGTGATCGAATCCTATTGCTTGGGATTGTCACAATAGAGTCTCGCGATTATTCGGCTCACGACCGAGTTTCGCGAGCATTCGTTGGTGTAGGCGGTCGGCGGCGGACGCGAAGGGCCTCGCGACAACATAACCGTGCGCCGGAGGTTTTTGGGGCGTAATTTATCGCGTAATTCGGCCTCCTGCTCTCTAAAGTAGAATCAGTGGATTTCACCGAAATACACTGATTTCGGTGAAATCCACTGATTCTACTTTAGAGAGTGGGGATCGCGACTGTGAGTATCGCGACACCCAACGGGAATAAAGCCTCGCGTTTTTGTGTCGGATATCGAGTTTCGCGTAGTGACGAGAGTCGTTGCCTTGTTCTCGGAAAGTCGCGTAGGCGCTTCTTTACCGCGTATCGCCGGAGAGTGGCCCTGCGGGGTACCTGCCCGCGTATTGCGTAGAGACCATTGCAACGTCATCGTTAGTGATTTGCGAGGTATAATTGTTCGATCGCCGCGTAAGTGTCGAGTTGTTTCCGAATATTTGTTCGTTTTGCGTCCATGGCAATAAGGGTGTCGCGAGTAACTTTCGTATCGCGTTAGCGCACTTGCGCTCGTGCGACGGCCGACCGAATCTTCGCGTCGCCGTAAGTTTTTGCGTTGTTTACGAGCGAATTCCAGTGCGCCCAGCGGGGCGTCACCCGTTATTGGTAACGTGAAGACTCTGTCGATTCCCTTCTCGCGATATTATTTCTGCGTTGGCGATGTTAGTTATAAGTTAGATTTAAGTATTGTCTCTGCGAAAAGTCTGCCTGTCGAATTAATTAAATCTGCGTTTTGTTTCCGCGATAGGCCTAAGTGTCGGCTACTTGGATTCACGTTTCGTTGCCGCAATCAGATGGTTTCTCGAGTTAATTAGAATTAAGTTCGTTCTCGCGACAAGCTTGTTTGTCGGATTATAGATTCGAATATTAGATTGTCGATTACTCCGTATGTTATAGCGCTCAAATTTACATTTCTTATACCGCGTATTATTTACTATTGGTCTTTGCCGATTCTATTCAAACGATTTATAGTCCTGTTTAACTTTCACCTGCGATACTTTCCCCGGCTAGCCAGTGTTTTCGAACGAGTTCAGCCGACGTTCGCTTATTTTTGTTATCATTGTCTGACTGATATTTTCCGACCGGGACGACCGCTTGTCATAACCAACTTCAACTTTGTAATATTTTTTCCCGCGAAATCATTGTTCACCCGGACCGATTAAAACCGCTAACGGCACGTTGTTTCAAATTTAATAATCCGATTACTTTCTTTCTCCGAGTCGCGAGACATTAATTATTTAAATAAATCAAACTGATATCTTTACATTGTTCGATCACTTATATCTCGGCTATTCTTTTTCTTTTTAATAAACGAGATTTATAATTCAGTAAACGTACGCCCTTTTAAGTGTGATTCTTTTGTGTTTGTATCGCGACCCGCACTGCCCTGCCTCTACCCTGCCCCTCTGCCGTTAGGTCGAGCCGGCTGGCCCCTCGCGTAACAGGCTGTGGTTTCGCGAGTTGGTGTTAGCGATTGGTGAATAATTAGTGGACGCGAGAATATCGCGTCTGGCGCCCAACAGATTTAGTCGCGAACCGCCTGACTCACGTGAGGGATTATCCCGAGAGGCCTATCACCCGACTCTCTTAGCGTCCCTTTGATCCGGCCATAAAAAAGCCGTGACAAGTGTTATAAAAAAAGTAATTGTAGATTATTAAACTTATAAAACGATGCAATACATCCTATATTTTATTAACAGTTTTAGGCCCAGTTCTACAAAGGTTGGTTAACTTTTAACCTTGAGTTAACTCACTCTTTGTCTATTTCTAACTGTCCCCCTTAGAAAGAGACGAAGAGTGAGTTAACTAAGGTTAAAAGTTATTCGACGTTTGTGGAACTGGGCCTTAGAGTTAAATTAATTCTGATAACAAGTGCAAACTTTTGCCCCACGAGACATTTTTTAAATTACCGGTAAGCGTTACTATCTACGGATAACAATTTGAACTGTCTAATATAGCAAGACACACTCCAGAAACGAGTTAATCAAAATGTCTTGTTAATGATTTACTTAAGTTTATTTTTACTTATGAAATATAGTTTTATAGTTACAGGAAGAAATCAAAATATTACATCAAAAAGATAAAAAATGAAATTTACCTCATAGTTTCAACACTGTTCAGTCAAATCGGTTGTTATTACATATGACGTCAATCAGTCATGTCACCTTACAAACTATCTTAGTGTTGCCCACCTAACTTATACGAAAACAAATATTCTTGCCCTGCGCACTTTTACCTGACGAGCACTCTTACCCCACTCTACTCTATCCACTTTTAAAAAATTTAACTAAAATGAAAAAAATATTTAATGCAGTAAAATATTTAATAAAAAAAAACTCGGCGTTGCTATACCTAAACATGTTTGAAAACAATTAAAATGTGTGTGTGGAAATGTGTGTATATATGTGAAATAGACATAATGTGATTTTATTTAATATTATGTGTCAATAATATTAAATACATATTTAATATATTATAAATTTAAGATATTTGATGTAGCATCGCCAGGTTTCTTTTTGTTAAATTTTTTTATTTTGATTAAAATTGTTAAAAATACACAAGTATTAAAAATATGTAATATAGCGCTCTCCTCCCCCCCCCCCTCCCAATTAATGCCTCATCGCGCACCTTATATAAGCAACATAAACATTGAGTTGGTCCTTCCAGATCGAATCACATAGATGCACACTGATTTGCGTATATTTATTAATTAATTTTTCATTAATTATCGAGAAAATTTACAAAACGGTAATGGACTTTTTGATTCAGTTTAACCCTATCTGCGAGAAGTGATTCGCTTATTACCTGACACCCTGTACATATATACATACGTACATCAATTGTGTGGCTTGATCGCTAGCGCAGTTTTACGTCACAAATTGCAACTATACAACATTTTGACAGACAATGATAATAATGACGACGTTTTTTTAATAAATGTAAATTTCTATACATTTGGACTTTGCGTACCCGTCGCAATATTTCCGCTGGTTGGGCATCGTATAGAGGAAAAATGAAAGCACTTTTATTATGTAATTCAAACCCAAATTATCGAGTGAGACTACTCAGAACTTGATCGGTTGAGCCGTTATTGAAATCTGATAATCGGTTACTGGCAACTCATCGGTTCGTGTAAAGACATATATACATATTATATGGTCTGTGTCTCGCTGTATACTTGGCGCGAGACACTACCGTGTCTCTTGGTAGGACTATAGAACTAAAATTATAGAAAATTGATAAATATTTTATAATTCTTCTCACATATAATATTTTTATATAAAAATGTTAAACCCGTCATTGTAAATTTTGCAAATTTTTAAAATATTATAATAGTTTAAAGTTTATAAGGCCATAGCGCATATGAATTTTTAAAATGACTGTTACATCACATGTGTGAGAGAATTGACAGAACCAATGAAAACAAATATTCTTAAATTCACACTGTTATGTCCTGTGGACTCCACGTTTCCCTTTTTCGCGGAAATTTCCTAGAAGTCTAAAATAGCTCTTAAGACTGGAGATAAGTAAAAACCGAGCAATATACAAATGTCAATCAGCGAGTGGGCTATGATCTCGACACGTTCCAATTTTTTATTTTTATAATTAATATTTTCAATTTTTTTCTTATATTTGCTTACGTGACTAGGAAGATCGAGAGAAATCTTCTAGATGACGAAATCCAAACAGACAAGGGATATGTAACTACGTTTTTGTCAACTTTGTCTGATCCCGGCGACACGGCGCGCCAAAAGGGCCCTTAATAATTTCAAACAGAGTTTAATAAATGTTTATAATATTAAACAAGCTGTCCAAGAACTGCTTGTGCCATGTTTTTTGACCGATAAAAACAGAGTCTAAGACGTGCGTCTAAAAATTCTGAAAAATGGTCAAACGCATGTAGCAGAAGTTTCTATTTGTGTTAAACATAATTAAAAACCATAAAATTATGCGCTGGTCTGTTAACAAAACAAGGTCGCGAGATAAACAAAAAACCAAGAACTCTAATAAAAGAGAAATCGGAAATAAATAAGAAAGTGAGCAAGTAGAAACTTGCACATTGTTTTCTCATAGTTTTTAAGTGAGCCAGTAGAAACTTGCACATTGCTTTCTCATAGTTTTTAAGTGAGCCAGTAGAAACTTGCACATTGCTTTCTCATATAGTTTTTAAGTGAGCCAGTAGAAACTTGCACATTGCTTTTTCATAATTTTTAAGTGAGCAAGTAGAAACTTGCACATTACTTAATCAACATTTTATTTCGCTTATAAAGCTTCCTCTATGAGGAAGCTTATTTTATATTTAATGTACAATTATTAGTAAATATTCTTTAATTTGGCTTCCTGATTGCCATGGACCACTGATTGCACATGTGACCATGTATAATTAGATATGACCCTATATAAAAACATATATAATTATATATAATTATATATATACCAGATATAATTATATATGATTATATCTAATCATTTTTTCTCGGGTCTCTCTCTCTTTCTTTTTCTCATTTGAAATTTTGGAGAATTTGTACATATATCGAAGCTTTATAAAGCTGGGTCTAATCAACCAAACCATAATGAATTGTATATGAAATAGGGGTAGAAAAAACTAAAAAATATATTAAAATTAAAAAAATTGCTAATAATTAATACTAAATTGTCAAAAAATATCAATTTATGAAAAGTCTCAATTGTTGAGACTTGGGATGTAGCCCTTAAAAGTTAAAATTTTAAGATTTTAGTAATTTTTTTAATTCTACTACATTTTTCAATTTTTTCTACCCTTATTTCATATATAATTCTTTAAGATTTGGTTGATTAGTTTTTGAGTTAAAGACATTTAAAATTTCGGGGAATCCGTCCATTCATAAACATGAGTCTAATCAACCAAATTTTAAAGAATTTTATATGAAATAGGGGTAGAAAAGACAGAAGAATATAATAAAATTAGAAATAGCCCAATATTCCAAAACTTACAAAAGTTAGAGCAATCAAAGGCATTTCTTAAAAAATTCAAAATTTTATAAAGAAAGAAACCCTTTACCAATTATCGCTAAATTCAATTCCATCCTTCCTTAAATAATACTTTATCGATTAAAAAAAAATTTAGCTTTATATCTCAATATTTGCATAAGTTAGAGCAACCAGGGACATTTCTAAAAAAATTAAAAATTTGTTTAAAAAAGAACCCTTTTATTGATTATCGCCAAATTCAATATCAACCTCTCTTAAATGATACTTTATTGATTAAAAAAAAATCGGCCCAATATCTCAATACTTGCTGAAGTTAATGCAACCACGATCATTTCTAAAAAAACTCAAATTTTTTTTAAAAAGAACCCCTTTACCGATCATCGCCAAATTTAATACCAACTTTCCTTGAATGATACTCTATCGATTAAAAAAAAACAACCCGATATCTCAATATTTGCGGAAGTTAAAGCAACCACGGACATTTCTAAAAGTATTCAAAAAATTTTTTAAAAAAACCTTTTTACCAATCATCGACAAATTTAATACCAACCTTCCTTGAATGATGCTTTATCGATTTAAAAAAAAAACAGCTTGATATTTCAATATTTGCGGAAGTTAGAGCAACCACGGACATTTCTAAAAAAATTTAAAAGTTTTTTTTAAAAAAACCCCTTTACCGATCATCGCCAAATTCAATACCAACCTTCCTTGAATGATACTCTATCGATAAAAAAAAAAACAGCCCGATATCTCAATATTTATGGAAGTTAGAGCATCCACGGACATCAAATTCGCACATACACACACACACACACACACACACACACACACACACACACACATATACACACATACGGACATTTTTTTAAAATGCAATTTTTCGACGTTTTAGAACATTCTGAACACATTGGCAGCGGCAACTAAAAAAAAAATTTTTTCACGAAAACAAAGCTTCCTCTATAAGGAAGCAAAAGGGATGAGTTGCTGCTGGAAGATACGATGACTTGCACCTCTAAAATAAGACGGTATTAAGCGGAGTCTACAATGAGAATTTATGGTGTATTTTAAGTTTTAAGCCTTAAGCTGTAAGAAATTGACAAATCACAGTCGAATATGAGAAGAATACTCGACTGTGATTTGTCAATTTCTTACGATTTAAGGCTTAAAGCTTAAATTTTACGCCTTAAATTCTCATTGTAGATTCCTCTTAAGGGGCCTTACGACAAGACTCGCCAATGCAATGGGCAGCCATAAAAATCGATATCTGTATCTAACTCGTCAATAGATAGGCAAAAACTCAAATCAGTCAAATCTATCTCGGCTGAAAAACATCCTACCAACCAAAATCCTCGGACGCAAACCTGGCACATTCCACGAAGAAATCCACCTCTTAAACTCTTTTATATAAACCGCGATTGAACGCGTCTTGCTCTCATCAATTCAACTTCTTTTCAGTTCAACTCCTCTTCGCTTTTCACATCAATTCGTAAATTAATCGATTAGATTATTCACGATTTTATAAATCCTGATTATATACAAATTACATAATTCTACACTGATTAACAATTATATCATTCATCGATATAATATTATTCATTGATTAAAGTCACGATTACATGTATGATGATTGATTAATCTCGATTATTTGTTAATGAATTATTTTAGCCAACTAAAATTTTCATCGATTAATGACAAACACTGATTTGGGGATTATTACCTTATTTAAGTGTCGCTGAGATATTGAAATTCTTATTTATCGTAGAAAAGTGCTGATCGTAGATATACTTTGATCCGAAGAGTAATACTCATGCTAAAAATGGCTCAGCATGAATGTATTTAAGCTTACACATATAACGTTAGATAGCACTGATAGTAGTTCAACGTAGTTATATAACGTCATTTTAAAAATAGATCAGACGTAAATAATATGAAATGGTATTTCTCATCATTTTCACATTATTGCATTTACTTATGCCTATTACAAATTATTAATAAAATTATGTGTTAAATAATTACATATTTTATGTTATATATTATATAGTTACAGTAGCAATAAATTCCAAAAAGAATAAACAAAATTTTTACCAAGTCATCTTATATAGGTATCTCGCGTCCTTGACATGTGCATGCAATTTGTTCACTTATCTTATCAAATTAACTGCTGTGAAAGAGTTAGATATAATTTTACAAGAATATACACGCGATTCGTCGAAAGTGACCGAAAATTAAAATAAATATCAATTTAAGTTGTTATTTGCTTTAATATCAAGTTTTAATATTTATATGCAACATTCAGCGTAATTAAAATATTTACTAACAAATATGAATCGAAAACAATAAATAAAATAACATTTTATAAATATTAAAATTGTAACGTAGTTATTAAACAATAGTATTTAGTACTCTTATAATTCGAGTTATTTTTTATAAATTAAATTGTTTTAATTGCATTACCTATAAAATATTGGCTAATTTTTTTGCTACAAATATATTATAATAATTTGTTGAATACCATTATATATTATTAAACGGGAAAACATTATTGTTTGAGAAATAGCGTGGTTAAAGAAAGTTCGCATGCCAATTGTTAAAAAACATATTTTTAAGTAGCCAGTTTTCTAGAAAGATTCAAGTTATTATTCTTGATATATTGTTAATTGAGCAATTTTGTTCTTCAATTGTCGCGAATTGTCTGAAGGTCGCCGAGCTTACATAGGGGCGCAGAGCTGTCGCGATCACTTCATCGAAAAGTTTCAATTACGCACAATTTACGCTCGCAGTTCTCGAACTTCCTGTTCATTCTGTAATACTCGAAACCGTCGTTGTCGCACGTTTTGCCATATACCTACTTATTTTTCACCCTATGTTCCGTAATGCTTTAATTTTAAAATCGATAATCAACATTTAGCATGCCGCCATTTCTTCAAACAATTTTTTTTTCTGGCCGAATCTGGTATTAACCCTCACAACACTCATACACATTAAGAATATGTTTGGTTTTTATTTCTTAGATACATACAACGTCCGCAACACTGGTTGCCAATCTTCCGCGCATTATTGTGTCTGAGCGTACAGTTGATCACATAAAGGTTGCAACACTTAATTTTTGGATGGGTTATTTGTTTTGGCAGTGGTTCGTAGTCTCGAAATATTTGTCCGTTTTAAAACCCATCCAAAAATTAAGTGTTGCAACCTTTATGTGACCCACCATACAAAACCACATGTTAAATTTTTTTGTATTTTCTACAAAATTTATACATGTTCTTAAAGCAGCTATAAATATGTGTAAAAAATTTCAGAAAGAAAACTCGGTTTTAAATTAATTTTATCCTAAAAATCACCTCTGAAACAGCAGCTCTAGACAACAATACCCCCTTAACCATGTAACATGAGTAGACGTAGACTGAAATGAGTTAAACATAATACTATAGAAGAAATCAATCTGTTAATTCTATTAACACATACAAAAATATAAAAAGTATATACAAAAAGGGTGTAGGTATATGTATGTACAAACTTATAGAAACAAATATTATACAAAAAATCCAAGAATTTGGTTAGTTGCAGTATTTTAGTAATATATTGTTTCGCGCTCGGAAATTCTTACTTGCAAACTCGACATTCTTGCACTTTTATAAATAATTGAAAATTAATATTGCAATAACACTAATAACTTTAACGTATGTATTATTATAGGTTGTCCGAAAAGTTTTTTGTTTTGCTTCCTCATAGAGGAAGCTTCGTTTTCGTAAAAAAAATTTTTTTAGTTGCCGTTGCCAATGTGTTCAGAATGTTCTAAAACGTCGAAAAATTGCTATTTTTAAAAATGTCCGTATGTATGTGTGTATGTGTGTATGGCTGTGCCAAATTTACTGAAATTTCTATAACTTCAGAACTGATCAACTAAATCTTAACCAATTATATATAAGATAGGGGTAGAAAAGACTGAAGAATATAATAGAATTAGAGAAATTGCCAATATTTTAAAATTTTATTTTTTAAGGGCTACATTTCAAGTCTTAACAATTGAGACTTTTCACAAATTGATGTTTTTTGACAATTTAGTATTAATTATTGGCAATTTTTTTAATTATATTATATTCTTTAGTCTTTTCTACCCCTATTTTATATATAATTCTTTAAGATTTGGTTGATTAGACTCAGCTTCATAAAGCTTCTATGTATGTACAAATTCTCCGAAATTTGAAATGTCAATCAAATTTTAAAGAATTATATATGAAATAGGGGTAGAAAAGACTGAAAAATCTAATAAAATTTGAAATAGCCCGATATCTCAAAATTAATGGAAATTAGAGCAACATTTAAATCTTAACGAATTTTCTATCTATCTATATAAAATAGAATGTCTGTATGTCTGTATGTATGCCTGTTCTTTATACACTCTTAAACTATTCGACCGATCTGGACAAACTTTTGCACAGTTACTCTTTACATCTTTGCGCAAAACATAGGCTACTACGGAATCTCGATTATTCACTTACCGATCAGCTACTTTATTCCTTGGTTTTTCCGGGCGTTTTTTTGGGAATTTCGAGATTGCTCGCTCGCGATGTACGCACAAAACTTCGATATTTCACTTACCAATTACCGATTTTATCCCTTTGTTTTTCCGGAGGTTTTTTAAGTCTGTTTGTTCTTTATACACTCTTCTAAACTATTCGACCGATCTGAACCAACTCTTGCACAGTTACTCTTTACATCCTTGCGCAAAACATAGGTTACTACGGAACCTCGATATTTCACTTACCGATCAGCGTCTTTATCCCTTGGTTTTCCAGGGCGTTTTTTCGGGAATTTCGAGATTGCTCGCTCGCGATGTACACAGAACCTCGATACTTTACTTACCGATTACCGATTTTATCCCTTGGTTTTCCCGGACATTTTTTAAGTGAAATATCGAAGTTCTGTGTACATCGCAAGCGAGCAATCTCGAAATTCCTGAAAAAACGCTTGGGAAAACCAAGGGATGATTACAGTATTTGTTGAATACTATTTCTTATTTAAATTTAATTTCAATCTCAAATTGAACTTTTGCAATAGGTTTTACAAAAAATATTGTAAGTATGTGGTATTTGCGGAAGACCACGACTTATGTTACATGCGAGAAAACAAGCTCGAAATTCCCGAAAAAACGCCCGGCAAAAACCGAGGGATGAAGTCGCTGATCGGTCAGTGAAATATCGGAAAAGCAGAAATGACTCAATAGCGTGAAACTCGAGTAGAAAAAGACCGGTTACGACATGTTCAATTAAGGAAAACATTTATGCGGTCCGATTTGAAATTAGAGGCATTTAGTTATGATCCAAATTACGAATATCAATTTCTTCCGAGAGTAATATTGAGAAAATGGATGCAATATGTGATCATTGTCAAGCCAAAAAGTTTAAAACTTAAGCACCTGGAATGTGTTGTTCAAACGGAAAAGTTAAACTACCGCCTTTAAATCAACCACCCGACACACTCCTTATGTTTGTCCACAATATGGATATTGAAACACAAATGAACCCCGACAGCACACGATATTCTATGGACGTCCATTGGAGTCCATTTGAAGTTCCTGGACTTCAAATGAACTCCAATGGACGTCCATAGGACATCGTGTGCTGTCGGGGAAGTTGTTTGAAGAAAAACGACCCTCGGGCGAAGTCCGGGTAACCAGCTAGTTATTTAATTAATACCAAACATAAAATTTTTAGTCCATATTTATGTAAATAAAACTTATTAATAACAATAATTAAAAAGTAAAACAAATTCTATTATATTTTTCAGTCTTCTCTACCCCTATTTCATATATAATTCTTTAAGATTTGGTTAATTAGACTCAGTTTTATAAAGCTTCTATGTATGTACAAATTCTCCGAAATTTGAAATGTATGTAACACGAGAACTGATCAATCAAATTTTAAAGAATTATATGTGAAATAGAGGTAGAAAAGACTGAAAAATATAATAAAATTAGAAATAGCCCAATATCTCAAAATTAATGGAAATTAGAGCAACATTTAAATAGTAACGAATGATATATGAAATAGGGGTAGAAAAGACTGAAGAATATAACTAATCAACCAAACCTTAAAGAATTATATATGAAATAGGGGTAGAAAAGACTGAAAAATATAATAAAATTAAAAATAACTCGATAGCTCAAAATTTGTGGAAATTAGATCATATTTTAAAATTTCAACCTTTAAGGGCTACATCTCAAGTCTCAATATCCATTAGAGCAACGAAATATCACCAGCGGTACATTTGGTGTACTGAGTGCAGTCGCACTGCCGGCGCAAATTAATTTCATAAATTTATCTTAGGTTGACAATACAATCCTAACAACTCACTTAGTGTTTACATGTTATTGCATATTCTTGTAGCCCTTGTTGAGACGTTTTCAAAACACTCTTTCGTTCAGTCGATTTAAATTATGATTTGAGAGTTTTAAAGAATTATAATTTTATTAACAGTTTGAAGCAATCAAATTTTCAGAAAAGTACTGGTTTTTTATAAAACCATAATTAAAATTTACAAAAACCTTACTTAAAAAAAACGGTTAAAATTGCCAATAACTCCTCATAGTTTTTAAGTGTGCAAGTAGAAACTTGCACATTGCTTTCTCATAGTTTTTAAGTGTGCAAGTAGAAACTTGCACATTGCTTCCTCATAGTTATTAAGTGTGCAAGTAGAAACTTGCACATTGCTTCTTCATAGTTTTAAAGTGTGCAAGTAGAAACTTGCACATTGCTTCCTCATAATTTTTAAGTGTGCAAGTAGAAACTTGCACATTGCATGCTTTGTCGTAGTTCTTAAGTGAGCAAGTAGAAACTTGTACATTGCTTTGTCATATTTTTTAAATGAGCAAGTAGAAACTTGCACATAGTTTTTAAGTATACAAATTAGAAATTTGCACATTACATCCTCACAATTTTTAATTATGCAAATTATAAATTTGCATATTGCTTAATCAACATTTTAATTCGCTCATAAAGCTTCCTCTATGAGAAAGCTAAATTGAAATATCCACTAATAATTATACATCAAAGAAAAAATTTGGCTTTCTCATAGAGGAAGCTTTATAAGCGAAATAAAATGTTGATTAAGCAATATGCAAATTTATAATTTGCATACTTAAAAATTGTGAGGATGTAATGTGCAAATTTCTAATTTGTATACTTAAAAACTATGAGAAAGCAATGTGCAAGTTTCTACTTGCTCATTTAAAAAATATGACAAAGCAATGTACAAGTTTCTACTTGCTCACTTAAAAACTATGACAAAGCAATGTGCAAGTTTCTACTTGCACACTTAAAAATTATGAGAAAGCAATGTGCAAGTTTCTACTTGCACACTTTAAAACTATGAGGAAGCAATGTGCAAGTTTCTACTTGCCCACTTAAAAACTATGAAGAAGCAATGTGCAAGTTTCTACTTGCACACTTAAAAACTATGAAAAAGCAATGTGCAAGTTTCTACTTTTTTTTACTAGAAAGTAATGCAAAATTTTTAATTTATTGAAGTATATGCTGACCTCTGCTTTACCTCCTTTCTTCATTTTTCCGAAAGCCTGATGTTATTTTCAAAAAATTTTTTTGATTTACTGGCAAAATACTAAATTTTGATGGCATTCAAAGATCCGAATTTTTTGTGACAAAAGAATTTTTTAAATACGGGACAAGTAATAGTCAGAATAAACGAGGTCGGCATAGTAAGAAGGATGGGATAGAACATCTTAATCAAACGCCAGCAGCTTGTTTCGACCAAAGAGATGTGTGCCAAATGTTTCTTTTGGTCCTTTATCTTTTAGAACGCACAGGAAGAAACCGGAACACTTTTCTTTGAGCGCATGAACGTACTGTTGGGAAGTTATTTAAAAGCGGACGACTACCAAAATATTATTGCAATAAAAAGCCGACCGAGCTACACGTCTGTTATTCTCTCGTTGCCTAGCAATGCGCGCGTAAATTAGAAAAAAAACTTTTCGGACAACCTAATAAAACCTCGGTATAAAACGACAGTTTATATTTATATAAATTAATATATTACTTTGCATTATATGCTAATAAAAATGCGACGGCGGGTTTTTCTACAAAATAGTACTTCATTTATTTTATTTTATTTATTTATTACAAAATAGTAGTTATTTAGCTTCTTTCATAATCTGTATAGGTATTGTTTTTTAGGTTGCTAAAAGTAAGCCACCCATAGTAGGCTATATTCCATATGGTCCTGCACCTTGATTGAAGGATTACATCGGTGCACGGTGGTCTAAATTACCCGACTGTTTGATCCTATCCTGCAACCAATGTAAAACCCGAAGGCTTGTGGCTGAAAACATGGAATGCTTTACTATTTCTTACCTGTTATTCAACGACTTACAGAGGAATATGTAGACCATGCGATTAGGTCATTACATAAAATAGAAGAAGACAGAATATTAATATGGTACTAATCAATAGTCATCCTGCGTTTGAACCTGCAATCTCATTGTCGCCGAACACTCTGGAGATCGCAGGACTGAATGCCCAGGCCGTGCAACCAATTGCCGGAGAGATAGTCGTAACGTATCCTGAGGTGAGAGAAATTATACTTTTTATTTGAAGAACACACATTAACAAAAAATGCAATAAGAATATTACCAAAAAAATTATGTATTATACTGAAACGTAATTTTAACGAAACTCTGGTCAAATAGATATCTATTATTATCGGTATTCGAAGACTTTCAAATTACGACTTTATTCTTCTTGTGTTGCACAGATTTTCCGTTATTCAGAATATTGACAGCAAATATTGTTCTAATTAGCAAAATTTGGATTAAATAATTAGAACAAAAAACCTTTAATTTTGTTTCTTTTTAATCGATAATTCTTTGCATATTTTATAAGAGTTTTTACATGCGGTTAATTCTCAATATGCATATACATAACCAACCCGGAATAGCATGCATGTGTAAAAGACGTTGTAAAAATGTCTTTTAGACAATGGTGCTGTTTATAAGGTGTTAATATATAAAAAACATTTTAAATAGGTATGCTATGTTTTCAACATTTTCATAATTAAATTAATAGCAATCACATGTAATATATGTATTATAATTTCTATTTATTAACCATTTGTCATATAAGTTCACATATGTTGTCAAGGTCATGACCCTGAGTAACAATCAAAAGGTTTTAGCCGTCGGACTTTCTTCATTAAAAAGTTATTAACAAAAAAAGTTATTTTGAGTATTATAAGATACCTATATATATGTCGTAGACATATTACAAAGTCAGCCGTTTTATAAAACGTCTAGGCATTTTATAAAGTGCGGCCACATTCTCAAATCATGGTTGAAAATGAAGTGTTTTACAATCTGGTTAAGAATTTTAGTCGTTTTATAAAACGCTAACAATCGACTTGCCACATTGTCAAACGCAACAATTTGTACATCCGTTTTAGATTCTGGCTAGTTCATTTCAGTCATTTTATGAACGGCGCGTTTTTACCAACATTTCATGTTTCGCGCAACTCAAACTAATTGTTGTGTGGGTGGGCCACAGTCACTATCTTTAATTGTACAATTATAGTTAAAGCAGAGAATACTTTATATTTATACTCAATATAACTTGGCTATGAGAGTCAAACGCGGTACTTGGTGCGTATTTAATAAAAAATTATTTATTTCAAGATACAAGATCAATATTCGGTACGTTTCGGCTCCAAATCGGGTCATCCTCAACAGATATAAAATATTAAAAAATTCTCGAATTCTCCATCATACCCAGTGTGTCGCAAGATTACAAAGTCAAGAAACTAATACCGCGGAGTATGAGTAACCAAAAGATCGACATCTGTAAAGAAGTTGAAACTTAAAATTGAAAGAACGGGAAATTAAAGAACAAACAACTCACCAAATAGTCCGGAGAACGAGATCGAGGCAGAAAACATATTCTCATACATATATCTATATGTCGTCCGCACAAGAATCATACAATTATTTAAAAGAACAATGCTTGAGAGCTACATGATAATGTCAAGAAGAGTATAACGACACTGACAAAAGTCAAGAACGGTAAAACAGTAAATTGCTTGTCATTTTCTAGTTCAAGATCATGAAATGTAAATATGCAAAAAATAATAAGTATAAACTAACTACATATATATATGTCGCAAGACAAGGAAACAACAAATAGCATGAATTTACAATTCTTCTAATATGGAAGAATAGGCATAATGAAGAAATTCAGTATCCGTTTGTAAATTGAGACCATTCTTTGGCAATTGGATGTACACCATTTCAGATACGAGTCTATTGGACAAAAATTTTTCTTTATCAAGAATTAATACGTTCTCCCAATCAAAATCATGCTTACAATGTACTCTGTGTTCCGTGATAACAGACTTCGGAGCATTTTTCCTACGGATATGACTTTCATGTTCCAAATTTCTAGTTTGCAATTTCCTCAAAGTTTGTCCCACATATGAGGCATCACAATCTTTACAGCAAATCTTATAAACTACATTTTTGTTAGATTTAACTGGGAGAACATCCTTATGTACCTTAATAAAGTTAATAAGTTTGTTAGAACTAAAATACGCCAAATTGACATTTAAATCTCTGGTGACACTTTTAAATTTATCTTAAATACCTGGTACATAAGGGATCGTAAACCAAGACTTTTTATCCGTGTTCTCGTTAGTAAGAATTATATTGTTCTGTCTCGACGTGCGTTTATTGAAGGTAGTCCTTTCATGAGAATAAGTATTAGATAGGTCCATAAATTTGATATATGTTAAATATACAGTAATAAGGGGCACGTGTACGAAAAATTAGGTGATGTTATCGACACTTTGCAAGA
Source organism: Harpagoxenus sublaevis (assembly GCA_030770355.1). Taxonomy (NCBI): domain Eukaryota; kingdom Metazoa; phylum Arthropoda; class Insecta; order Hymenoptera; family Formicidae; genus Harpagoxenus; species Harpagoxenus sublaevis. The sequence continues at coordinate 197,788 of JASTWR010000232.1, forward strand.
AATAAGTCATTCTAAATGTGCGTTCAAGGAGCGTGTTATTGTCATTCTATCCTTGTTTACATCTAATGAACGAGAAAGATAGAATGATGCAAATCGCCACGGCCGCGCTTTCAACGAATAATACATGTAGCGATTAGATGAATACATTATTAATGTCTTAAAATATTCCCTGAAGTTTCCGGATTTTGGACGTACTTTGAAAATAAGGGCTTGTTGAATGTTTTGCTCTGATATATGAAGTTAAATAAGTAGTGGATCCAATCGCATATTGCTTTACTCGTACCGTCATGGCGAGGTAAATTTGCCAACGCTGTATGTCAGAAGTATCCTTTCTCACGCCCGTGTACAGCACGAATATTATGCGGTTTCATTGCTCATGGAATGGAGACGTGATACGGAGACGGAGACGTGATAACAAATTTGTAGGTTACAAGAGACTAGCTACTTGTACGTCAATTTGACGAAAAAATCGAGTCCAAATTGAGTCCAACCGCACTACTATTGTGATATTTTTTTAATTAGTAAATAATTAAATACGATTAAATCATGCGTGTAAAATCATATTTTATATTATTATAATTATTGGGATGTTGCAATATGTTTGTTTTCAATTACCTCATGACGGACTGTTACTTGACTAGGTGCTGCGAAAGGATTACCTTAATAGTAATTTGAGCCTAGTATTAATCGTGTTAAAAACAAAAGTAAGCGGATAATTGTTTTGTAACATTGTTTCTATTATAAACTTAATATTTTTATAGTAAAACCTCGGATGTGACAAAAGGAAGGCTTTATCCACCATGCCTATAATTGTGCCTCTTTTTTGAGAAAGAGGGTGCTGCGACATGAAATTAAGATAGCGACCCGAGAAGGTGGGTTATGAAACCAATCAAACTCTAATAAATTGTTATTTTTAATAATAGTAACATCCAGGAAATTTAATTTATCACCTCCCACTTCTATCGTAAATTGTAATCGCGGATAAAGGGAGTTAAAAATATCAAGTATAAAATCAATCGAGTCAGGAGGGACTTCCATCGCTATGTTATCCACATATCTACGATAAAAAGCCAGCTTAAGACCAATAAGTCGCAACGCCCTCCTCTCCAAATCTTCCATAACAACGTCAACTATGATAGGGGACAACGGAGAGCCCATGGGATTGCCAAACTTTTGTTTATAAATCACATTATCAAATGTAAAAAACGTAGAATTTAAAACCAACTCCAAAGCCTTCAAAAATTCTTCTTTGGGTATATTACAATTTTTGGAAATGTATGACCATCTATTGGAAATACTTTGGATAGCTAAATCAATCGGAACATTAGTAAACAACGAAATCACATCTAAAGAAATAAGCACGTAATCTCCATCAATATGTGTTCCATTTAGTTCACTAACTAACTTGAAGCTATTATCAATATGGCTAGCTGGTTTTGGTATGCTTTCCGAAATGATGTGTATAGAAACCAAGCTAAAGAATATGTAGGACTATCAATCGAAGAAATAATTAGCCTGAAGGGACATCCCGTTTTATGTATTTCTGGCAACCCATAAGCTCTCGGCAGTATCCCATCACTACAATATAATTGTCTGTACTTTGATTCCGAGATATACTTAAGATTTTTCCATCTCACTAATACATCTCTGATTTTTTTAGTAAGTGTTTTAGTCGGATCTTCCGCGATTACCGTATATGTATCTGCATCTCGTAACATATCCCTGATTTTCTTTATATTTATGTTAACACATAAAATTGTATATGTGTTACAGTTAAAACCTGAAATCAGTCAAAACCCGAATTTCCTAGGAAATTCGGGTTTTAACTAAGCCCTTTCGGTAATTCGCGTTCTAACTGGAATAATTCAGTTAAAACCCGAATTGACTGACTGCTTTAGTAAATTCGCGATCTGACGTGTTTCTCTTACAGTCAAAACGCGAAATCCCACAATCTGCAATGCTATATAAAGTATATGTTACGCTCAAAGATCAAAAACGCTCACTGAGCAAAAAAACCGACCACAACGCGTTCTGGCAATATGAAAATGCCACAACGCGTTATGGACGCTTATTGATGCAGCCATGACACGATTGACTTTCGCATGAATATGTCGCAGCCACATGGTGTACACACACACACACACACACACGCGGGGGGGGGGGGGTGCAAGGGAGGGCCTTCGGCCCCCCCTCCCGCACCCCTTCCGCCTGTACATGCTAAGTTGTAAAGCGAGGTCCACCCTGCCTACCGGCGGAGGAGGTGCGTGAGGGGGGGCCAAAGGCCCCCCTTGCACCACCCCGCGCGCGCGCGCGCGCGTGTGTGTGTGTGTGTGTACACCATGTAGCTGTGACATATTTATCATCGAAAGTCAATCGTGTCATGGCTGCATCAATAAGCGTCCACAACGCGTTGTAGCATTTTCACGATCTTTGAGCGTAACATATACCTTATATAGCATTGCAGATTGTGAGATTTCGCGTTTTGACTGTAAGAGAAACACGTCAGATAGCGAATTTACTAAAGCAGTCAGTCAATTCGGGTTTTAAGGTAAATGTCCCTATTTGTGACCATGACCCTATTTGTGACCATTTGCGGACGTTTATTAAAATAATCAGAAGTTGTAAATAATTCATCTTCGAAAAGAATATTTATCATGTTTTGCGATTAATAAGCTACGGTTTGATATACGGTTTTAATGATATTTAACTAACAAATTCTCGTGAAAATGTGAAATAAGGTGCTCGTGTCGCCATCAGTGGCAGATCGAGCGCATGCTTGTCGTCACGTTAGTAGATCTATGGCGTTTGTCGCGGCACAGTCACAGCTTTGTTACGTCGTCAAAAAAAAGTGTTAAGGAACAATACTGCGCAAAACTATCAGTGAAGGATTAATAAGTGTTGTGCTACTCGTGTATTCCGGAAAAGGTTGGTAGTTTTGAGTATATAGGCGAATTTTACAGATAGGTACAGCAAAAACACGCATGTCTTCATTTGTGATCGGCTCAAGAAAACTAGTCGTGGCAGTAAATTTTGCTGCTTGTTTCCAAAAAAACGTAATTAATATCCATCTCCATACTCTTCTAGACGAATGTGAGTTGCATTTGTACGAGTATGCTCAAGGGAAAACTCTAGAGAAAACGATATTATTTTAGGTTAAGTCACTAATTGGGACATCGTGTGTTTATCGTGTGTTTTGTACCGATTTGTGACCACGGTTTCAAAATACTTACTTTATACTTATTCAATTATTGAGTGATTTCTTTATGAAATACAATAAAATATTTTATTCTAATGAAGCCATTTGACGATAAATAGAAAACAACAGTCTCTAAGTAGCGAGAAAATCCAACTTTATTTCATCAGGATCGAAAATTAATTTGCCGGTCACTAAATGGTACATTCGATGGATAATGTACGAATGTACCGGTCACTAACCGGGTCAGACGAGGGGTCACTAATAGGGCCAAAATTAAATCAGGCGGTCACTAATGCGTACATATACATAGTCTGCAATTTCTTTTTTTATATTTATTAGATTATGTTTAAAACTCGAATAAAACAAGTTTTTCGATACAAAAATGATTAATCTTGAGTTGGGTATAATTGTTTCTTGATTTAAATCATTTTAGAGTACTTTCCTCTCTTATTAACTTATGCAAAAATCTTACATGGTCACAAATAGGGACATTTACCTTAACTGAATTATTTCAGTTAGAACGCGAATTACCGAGAGGGCTTAGTTAAACCCGAATTTCCTAGGAAATTCGGGTTTTGACTGATTTCGGGTTTTAACTGTAACATATATATATATATATATATACAGGGTGTCCCGAAATTCGCGAATCAAAATACCATAGCAATAAAGTTCTCGAAAAAATAAATTTAAAACGTATTTGCCACTTTTCGTTCCGAGCAGTAGTTTCTGAGATAAAAAGGTTTAAAACGTGGCCAATTACAGATTACGATTAAACGGAAGCCTGTCCGTGAGTCGCGCGTCAATAGTGTTAGTGACCGCGAACTTCACGCTCTCACAGGTATTAGACAAAAGATTGTTTGCGTGACATCCGTATAATACCGCGTGTTGCGTGTAATATTTGTTGCGAATTAGATGAAGCTGTTAATAAACAACGTGTGTTTAAGCATAAATTTATCTTATTTATTATATATATATATATATATATATATATATATATAATAAATAAGATAAATATATATATATATATATATATATATATATATATATATATATATATTGTTACGCACGCTAAGAAGCTTCCGCACCTTCCCCTGCTGAAAATGGCCGATTGAATCCGATTGGTTCCGCATTAAATTTGGTAAAATTGAATTCATTTATTACTAAAATCGTAAAATCCGTATTATGGCATAAACTATTCACTTACAATAATGATTTAAAAAAACATTTATTTAACATTTATTCAACATTAATTTAATATATTTGTGTTATATTGATTAATTATATTTTTAATAATGATTTTAAAAAACATTTATTTAATATTTATTCAACATTAATTTAATATTTATTTTATATTAATTATTCATTTGCAATAATAATTTTAAAAAACATGTATTTAACATTTATTAAACATTATTTAATATTTATTTTACATAAATTATTTATTTAAAATAATAATTTTAAAAAACATTTATTCAACATTTATTCGGCAATAATATAATATTTATGTAATATTGATTATTTATTTGTAATAATAATTTGAAAAAACATTAATTTAACATTTATTTGACATTAATTTAATATTTATTTTATATTAATTATTTATTTGCAATAATAATTTTAAAAAACATTTATTTAACATTTATTCGGCAATAATATAATATTTATGTAATATTGATTATTTATTTGTAATAATAATTTGAAAAAAAATTTATTTAACATTTATTTGACATTAATTTAATATTTATTTTATATTAATTATTTATTTGCAATAATGATTTAAAGAAAACGTATATTTAACATTTATTTGACATTAATTTAATATTTATTTTACAATAATTATTTATTTACTATAATAATTTTAAAAAACAATAATAGGGCTATATGTGAAGGATGATATGGACAGGAAGCTAGAAGGCTTGAAAGATAGGACGGAGGAGGGAGAGAAGGGAGTAAGAACTTTAATAGGTGGAGACTTTAATGCTAGAACGGGTGAAGAAGGAGGTTGGGAGGTAGAGGACGAGAGAAGGATGGAAGGGGGAGGGAGGAGATCAAAAGACAAGAAAATAAATAGGGACGGAAGAAAGCTACTGGATTTCATTGAGGAAAGAGGTTGGATGATATTAAATGGAGGAGTGAAAGGAGATGAGGAAGGAGAATTTACGTACACAGGAGGGAGAGGCGAGACAGTTATAGACTACGTGATAGGGGAGGAGGAGGCCAGAGGAAGGTTGGAAAGACTGGAAGTAGGAGAAAATGTAGATTCAGATCATCACCCATTAATAGTATGGGTGAGGGGTGAGCTTGAGAATAAACAGGAAAGGAGAGAGGGAGAAAGAATAAGAAGAAGAGGATTATGGAACGAGGAGGGGAGATCTCAATTTAGAGAGAGGTTGGGGAAGATAGAGGGAGGAAAAGGAGAGCTGCGAGAGGATATAGAGGTAGGAATGGCAAGGATAAGGAGAGTAATAGAGGAGAATGAAAGCGAAGGAGGAAGAATGGCCTATAAGAGCAGAAGAGGATGGTGGGACGAAGAGTGCAAAGAGAAAAAAAGAGAGACGAGGAAAGAGCTGAGAAAGTGGAGAAAAGGAAAAGGAGAGGTGAAAGGATACAGAGAAGGGAAGAGGGAGTACAGAGAAATGTGCAAAAGAAAGAAGAAAGAGGAAAAGGAAAGGATGATAAGAGAAATAGGGGAAGCGAGAACGGAAGCAAAGGTATGGGAACTGATAGGTAGAGTAAGAAAAAGAAGGAAGAGGAGAAACGAAGAGATAAAGATGGAAGAATGGAAGGAGTACTTCATGGAATTAATGGGTGGGATGGAGAATAGATTAACGAATGGAGAAGGGGGTGGGGGCAGACAAGAAGAGGAGGAGATAGAACTGGAGGAGGTAAGAAACGTAATAAAGAAATTGAAAACAGGAAAGGCAATAGGTAATGACGGGATACCAAACGAAGCGTGGAAATTCGGAGGAGAAGATATAGTGATATGGATATGGGAAATATGTAAAAGGGTATGGAGAGGGGAAGGGTGGCCGGAACAATGGAAAGAAGGGGAAATAATCCCAATAATAAAGAAAGGAGAAGGGCGAGAGGTGAAGGATTATAGAGGAGTAACAATTATGTCTTCAATGTATAAAATCTACACAGCGATACTAGCAGAAAGAATAAGGAGGGAGGTTGAAATGAAGAATATGATCCCCGATAATCAGGCAGGATTCAGAAAGGGAATGGGAACGATGGACCAAATATTTGCGCTAAACTACTTGATAAATAGGCAACTGGGAAAAGAGAAAGAAAAGATGACTGTATTCTACGTAGATCTGAAAGCTGCGTTTGACTCAGTGGATAAAGGAGTGCTATTTAGGGCGATAAAGGAGAGAGGAGTGAGATAGGGTTTGATAGACAGGGTAAAGGAGGTATTGAGAGAAACGAAGAGTAAGGTAAGACTAGAAAGAGAGAATGGGGGAACATTTTGGATGGCAAAGGGCGTGAGACAAGGGTGCCCACTAAGTCCGATACTATTCAATCTATTAATTGCGGACATAGAAGAGTATGTGAAAAAGGGGAAATGGGGAGGAGTAAAGCTGGGGGGGGGGGAATCTACTCGCTAATGTATGCGGATGATATAGCACTGATGGCGGAGGAGGAACAGGACATGAGAGCGATGATAAGCAGGCTGGAGGGTTACCTGGACATGAAAGGTTTAACTTTGAGTGCAGAGAAATCAAAAATAATGAGATTCAGAAAGGGTGGAGGAAGGAAGAAAAAGTATGACTGGAGGTGGAAAGGAAAGAAGTTGGAAGAAGTGAAGGAATTCAAATATCCATATCACTTAGGATACACACTGAAAGAAAATGGAGGACAAGAGGCTCACATCAGAGAGAGAAGAAGGAAGGCAGCGAGGGTAATGAGGGAAGTTTGGGGGATAGGGAAAAGAATGTGGAAAAAGGATTGGAAAAGAAGGTTGTGGCTATACGACACCTTGGTTTGGACAGTGATGGGATACGGGGCAGAAATATGGGGATGGAAAGAAAGGAAGGAGGTAGAAGGCATACATGAAAGATATCTTAGATGGACATTTGGATTAAATTGGAGGACCCCAGGATATATGGTGAGAGATGAATTGGAGAGGGAGATGATGAGAGGCCGAGCTAGTAAGAGAGCTTGGAAATTCGAAAAGAAGCTAGAAGAGGGCAAAGGAGGGGGAATTGCGAGGAAATGTCTGAAGGGAATGAAAGAGAGATGGAAAGAGGGGAAGATAATAGAAAGGTAAGAGCAAGAAAGAAAGAGTTATCTGGAAGAGTTAGGGGTGGGAGCCGAAGAGGAGGAAGAATTGGAAGCCGAAAGTTTGGCGAGGAAAGAGATTTGGAAACAAAAGCAGGAAAGGGGTGAAAAGATAGCAGACTCAAGATACAATCGATGGTATAAATTTGTAAGAAAGGATGGGATACCGGAATATTTAAAGAAGGGATGGGAGGAATCGAGGTGGAGTAGGATTGCAAAGTTCAGACTTGGTAATGAAATTAGAGAAGGACTATATTGGGAGGAGGAGGAGAATAGAAAGTGTAGGATGTGTGGGAGGGAAGTAGAAACATGGGAACACGTATGGGAAGAGTGTATGAGATGGGAGAAGTGGAATGGGGAGGTGTGGCAGGAAGTGGTGGGGAGGTTGCTGGGAGAGGAGGAAGAGGGAGAGGAATGGATGAGGGCGATTGAGGGATCGAGACAGGAGGGAGGGAGGAGAATTGAAGAGATGGATGAGGGAAAGGTATGAATGGAATATCTGAGAGAATGGAACGATTGAAAAGACGCAAAGGAAACGGAAGTCCAGCCTTAGAGATAAGATAGTTGTAAGAGCAAGCGTATAGGCGAGCGAGCGTACAAGCGCAAGCGTAAGCGTATGGGCGAGCGAGCGTATAGGCGAGCGAGCGGGCGAGCGAGAGAGCATGGAAGAGAGAGATCGAGGCTAGGGCAGGTTAGGAAGCACGAGTATGTACAGGGTTGGGTACATCCCTTCAAAATGCCAATTGTAAAGGTTTGGGTACGTTCCTTAAAAACGCTCTTTAAGGCTCCTTTGGAGCAAATAAAGTACCTATTCTATTCTAATTTTAAAAAACATTTATTTAATATTAATATTTACCTAAAATATTATTTAACAATAACTATTTAATTATAAGAAATCATCATTTTTCTGTTATTGTTTTGCTCTATAAATTATGTGGCGGTATAAGGGCCTACGGTTATGACATGTAGACAATACATAACACTTACATTAAATTAAGAAGTAGTCTACCACGTAAGGCAGTTGGCTCACGATCCAGAGGTCCCGAGTTCGAATCCCACTAAGGTAAGTGTGTTTTTAAAGACATTTAATCAGTTACAAATACTTATTTTCAGATGGAATCATCATAGGCTGCATCTTAAAAAACAAATTTAGTTAAAAAATAGTAATAAAATTTTGAAATAAATATAATTTTTTTTTATTTTGGATGAATGTCGGAAATAGGTATGTGTCTGCCGTAGCTAAATAATCATCTGAATCTGACTCAATCGGTTTCAATCGTATTAATACCAACCGATTGAAATTACATCCTTGAATACCAATCCGTTTCAATCGTTTTCAGTCGGTGTAATCGTTATGAATCCGTGATTTCCGGATCAAGAATCCAGATTCGTGCGGATTCAAAATTTTTAATCGGATTTAATCGGTCATTTTTAGCAGTCGCGACACAGCGCGGCACTTGCCTAATCTCGCACTTACTCGGCACCCATGCAATTCACTCTTCACTTTCCACGTTACGAATTTCACGTAAAAATGTTTACGTGAAAAAGTGAAATAATAATATTGATATATTCATATTGATATATTGATATATTTATTGATATAATTATTGGTGGATATTTATTAATTTGGCTTTCTCATAGAGGAAGCTTTATGAGCGGAATAAAATGTTGATTAAGTAATGTGCAAGTTTCTACTTGCTCACTTAAAAATTATGAGAAAGCAATGTGCAAGTTTCTACTGGCTCACTTAAAAACTATGAGAAAGCAATGTTCAAGTTTCTACTTGCACACTTAAAAACTATGAGTTCTTGGCAATTTTAACCGACGTTTTCTTTTAAGTAAAGTTTTTGAAAATTTTAATTATGGTTTTATAAAAAACTAGTACTTTTCTGAAAATTTGATTGCTTCAAACTCTTAATAAAATTAGAATTCTTTAAAACTCCCAAATCATAGTTTAAATCGATTAAACGAAAACACAACCTGTTTCGCACGATAGGTCATATAACGTAATAATTATTTATTCTTTTCTGGGTGTCATCCCATTAGACTTTAGAACCCGGTGCATACATTTTAATAACTAAAGTATTAATAAAGAATGGATAGTATTCAATTTGACTAGAAATGTCCTTTGTTGCTTTTACAAACGAGATAAGCGTGATGTATTCTTTTTAGAGAGAGTATTATTTTAGGAAGGTTGCTCTAACTTCTGCAAATTTTGAAATATTGGGCTATTTCTAATTTTATTATATTCTTCAGTTTTTTCTACCCTTATTTAATATATAATTCTTTAAGATTTGGTTGATTAATTCTTGAGATACAAACGTTTAACATGGAGCTCGTATTTTTAAATTTCTATATGTACGCACGTGTGGTATATGGTAGAGAAATAGAAACGTTAAAATGCTATTTATTTTCACAACTCGGTAAGAAAAGTGAGCAATTATAATCACTGATGATAATTTTATTATCAAATTATAATTAGATTTTTTATTTCTATGGTGGAAATATTTTTCCTAAAAAAAGATATAAAGTGAATGTCTCTTCTATTCTGTAGCAACACTTTCCACAGCTAAATTCTCAGCTGCGATTGGCTGCATATCTTTAATCCCATGCTTTCATGAATTTTTAACTGTGAAATTTGGCAAATTAACGATTAATCGCTTCTGAATTTCTCGAACGCATTTCTTCAATAGAAAAAACTAAAGAATAAAAAAAAAAAATAGATTTCGATTAAAAATCGATTCTTTCAGCGTCACGCTGAACGCACACCAACATTGTTTTTTTTTTTTGCGTTGATTTCTGACGTATCGTAATGAGGTGCAAGTCTCATCATCAAGGAAGAAGGTTCTTGAATTGGAGGCAACGGTGAGAGAGCAACAGAAAGAAATGCTCCATATGAAAGAACAGCAACAGGAGAAGATTAAAAAGTTGAAGGCGCATATCACTAGGTAATCAACATAATATGGATAGAAATAATTAATATATAAAATAGATATTTCACGTACAGAACTAATAAAAAGATTTATATCGCAAGCTAGAAGCGTGCAAATCGAGAGAAGGTGCTAATCTGGACTATCTGAAGAATGTATATTTATAAATTACTTGACAACAAACGACGCGTCGAGCAAACGGCACATGTTAAATGCCATTTCAACAGTATTGCGTTTTACATCTGACGAGCTGAGTAAAGTTAAACATTAAGAATAGATATTTTTTTATTATGGTTAGATTTCTGAATTTCTCACATAGAAAAAATACACAAACGGATATGAATTCTCTCAATAAGGTTTCTCTATATGCACCTTATTACGATACTTGTTATCTTTTTGACGCAACGTGTGCTCCAGTTTCGAACGTTCTTCTTGAAATAACTGAGGATAGAGAGGGCTTATTATTCTTTTAATTAAAAAAATTAAATATATGAAAACTCATCAAAAGTGGTAAAGATTTGAAAATTCTTGACCACTTTTGAAATTGATAATAACAAGGCAAATGAGAGCCAGAAACGCCGATCTTAAAGCGACAATTAAAATGTATTTCTTACATACAATATGCGCGAACGTTTTGGTCCTTGGTTTGGACCCTCCTCAGCGCAACAAAAGTCCAAACCAAGGACCGAAACGTTCGCGCATATTGTATGTAAGAAATACATTTTTATTGTCGCTTTAAGGTAGTCCTTTCGCAGCACCTAGTCAAGTAACAGTCCGTCATGAGGTAATTGAAAACAAACATATTGCAACATCCAAATAATTATAATAATATAAAATATGATTTTACACGCATAATTTAATTATTTACTAATTAAAAAAATATCACAATAGTAGTGCGGTTGGACTCGATTTGGCCTCGAGTAACCTACAAATTTGTTATCACGTCTCCGTCTCCGTGTCTCCGTCTCCGTTTAACCTCATATATCAGAGCAAAACATTCGGCAAGCCCTTATTTTCAAGGTACGTATGAAATCCGGAAACATCAGGGAATATTTTAAGACATTAATAATGTATTCATCTGGACGCTAAGTACATGTATTATTCGTTGAAAACCTCGGCCGTGGCGATTTGCATCATTCTATCTTTCTCGTTCATTAGATGTAAACAAGGATAGAATGACAATAGCACACTCTACAAAAAAGTATTCTTTGTAGTTCTCAGATGATGTGTGATTTTTTGGGAATTTTTAATTCCATTTTAAATGACTGAAAAAAATCACCGACGCAACATCAAAAAAACGATGAAATCGAGGGTTTTCGAGATTCGAGTCTCGGACTTTGACGGCGCGTGCAAGCTAAACGACTGACTTGACGATAAATGTTGTTCAGATCATTATTGTAGATAATTTTACGCTCTACAAAAAAGGTACGTATAGTTAGTTACCCTATCTTGCTTAGTTTTCGAGATATTTGAGAAAAAATAAAAAAAATCGCGTTTTTTGTTAATAATATTGTTAATAACTTTTTAATGCGCATTAATTATGCGAAGCAAAATTAATCCCACTTACAGCACCTTAAATCAAAGCGATTCATGGTGGTTGCAACCTGAAAAGAGTAATTGGAAGGTTAACCCCCTAAATTAGTCTAATATGACTGGCCTAATTGTTATATTTTGCTTTTCCATTAATTAATATGCTTTTTAATTAAAATAAAATTTTTGTTTTACATCATTAAGTAAAACATTGTTTGGTTTAGTTATACAAGAAACATGAAGCAATTATCCAGCGAATTCCGGAGGATCGGCCAATATCGCCACTAAATTTAGCTATTTTGAGCATTGAGTATTATTCTACATAAATAGCAAGACTTATATGTAATTACTAACATACTTGCGAGCCCGAGGAAAATGTTTCAACAATATGCACATATTATTTTCAGTCGTTGCATAAAACATATGCTTATTATGGATATGTCTATTATTGTCTACAAAAATAAAAAAGTTACAATTACCAAGTTCTCGTAAATTTAAAAATATTTTTCCGATGATGCACATAAAATTTTCGTACGCATTGTTAAGTATAATAAATTTGCAAGTATTAAAGGAGTTTATTCATGTTAGTTTAACTTTTGCGATATTGCTTATAAAATTAATCAAATGATTATAGAAATAAAATTATAATAAGAATCGGAACTAAAAGATGAACGATAAAATGGACCAATTTTGACCTAAAATGTATAACGTAAGTTATACAAGTAATCTTACATTTTTGAGGTTGCTAAATACGATGGTAGTATTTTTATTCGTCTAAACCCGTGGAAAAATAGTCGAAATTTGCCAGAAAGGGGTCGAAATAAATCACTTTTAATAATAATTTAATATAGTAATTTAATACAACTTTTCTAAAAATCTATTTCTTGCATAATATTTCTTATAAAATTGTATTACGGAAAAACATTACAAATCATGATGTGATTTATATAAAGTATCGTATTATAATTTTTCCTATTATGTAAAGAAAAATAAGAAGATTTATATCATGTTTCTGCTACTACACAGTGTCTTCGTGCATCATCCGGGTTTTTCCATTCAACATTGTTACGTGAGTCTACAATAAAAAAAAAACCTGATACTCTTCGACAATATTCTGAAAAAATTGTTACAATTTAACTTTCAAAATTACTTTATTCCTTACCTGGTGTTTTATGCTTTATGTATGAAATATAAAGAATAAAATATGTTAATGCAGAAAGTGCTGCAAATACTGAAAATATTCTCATAGTTATTGTACCGCCGAATGTTTTATACAAGGCACCACCTATCAAACTGCCAACCGACATTCCTAAAAATAATGTAACATTTCAGAGCAATAATTATTTGAGAATAAAAATATGCACAATATATTTACATATACATATTATTTTTATAAGTTATGTGTAAATGTATAATTTTTTTTAATAGAGTAGTTCTCGATAAATGTAACCAAATAAATCTTACCGAAACCATCATATATGCCTTGGACAAGTGCTTGAACAGTAGCTGAAGCACCGGGTGGTGTTATTACGTTCATGTATGCTACTATTGTTGCTAAGCAAAGCGCATACGATGGCCCTTGCAGGATTAATTCTATTGGTACTATCCACCATGGCATTGGAGATAAAGATACTAATGCCAGCCGAAGTGAAGAGCATACAAAGCAGAATATAAAAGTGTAACCATATCCAAGCTTCTTTATTATTTTGCCTGAAAAAGGAATAATATTTTTTAGAAAAAAATGTATTAAATCATGTATTATCGTCGTATATGTAACAAATTGTGATGAGAAGTAACTAAATTTACCAGATAAGAAGAGAAATATTATTTCGCCACCGAAAGTTTCCGCTGCTATGACTAATCCCTCTATCAATTTAACTTTGTTCATATAACCGGTCGCAATAGCGAGATCTTCTAAATACCTATAAATCAAATTACATTAAATATAATTAATTTTATTTTATTTCTTACATTCTATGAAATATATGACAGATAGACAAATATTGCCGCCGATACAGATAAAAGTTTACCACAACAAAAAGTTACGCTTGATGGTAAATTGGATACCGGCAAATGCAACAAAACATAAGAATATAATAATAGATTTTGATTTCAAAAGTGTAAACACATCCTTCAATATGGTTGTCGATCCTTTTTCAAGTGGCATCTGTAACAAAAGTTTACATTCAATAAGATATGAAGATAAAAGAACAAAACTATGTGCTGTTATTAAAAATTATTTTTTATTTTGGAATGCACACACACACACACACACACACACATACAATAATCACCTGCAATTTTACACAGCAGATCAAATCGGCACAAATAAATACGAGCACGAGAATAAGCATTGGGGTGTAACTTTTAAAAATTTCATCTTGCGACCATAAGTCCACCATATATCCGGATAAACATGCTGCAACACCGTAACCCATTGTGGCCCATAATCGCTGTTTACCAAATTTTGACTGTTTACCTTGTCCTGGAAAAACAAATTTTATTTTAAAAATATCTTATTTACATAATATTATTATATAAAACTATAAAATTATATTGATTACAAATATATAATGACCAAAGTTATATATATTATAGCAATCGGTACTGAAGTTTCTGTTTATAAAATCACATACCTACCTAATATATGAAAACAAATTGCATCTCCTATGCTCATAGAAGTCAAATAACTAGTCTCGCCAAGAGACCACAAGAGGATGTAACTCCAAAAACTGATAGATGTATATACACATTGATCTTTGAAATTATTACAAGAAACGTTGCAGTTAAAATTATTTGTTAAATTTTTTTGGCTCAATAACGTCTCATTGATATTTAATAAGCATGCAGTATCTGGTGAGATAATTGCTCTTTGTTGGTCTGGATGAAAAGACAATCCCATGGAAAAATTAATATCATTGCATATCCAATGACAAACAGTATCTTTCGTACCGTTACACGATACAATTGCTGCTGCATGCTTAAATAAAAAATAATTAAAAAATAAAACTAAACATATTTTTCTTTGACAAGCACTAGCAATTAGATTTTATTGACGATATGTTGTTTTATGTATTTAATATGTTTTTCAACTTTTTAAAAATTAATTAACATATATATTTATATACACACCTATATAAAATATAATTATATAAATTAGTTTATATATAAGTTTAAATAAATTAATATATTACCAAATGATATTATAAAGTATTAATATTAACATTTTATCAAAAAAATGCACAAGTGCAAGAAAATGAAAACTTACGGATTCCGTATCACATTGCGATAGAGATGCATATGAAATATTTTGAAAATAATGATCCAGCAACAATGGGCCAGGCAATGACGGTAAGAAAAATATCAT
This sequence comes from Harpagoxenus sublaevis, assembly GCA_030770355.1. Taxonomy (NCBI): domain Eukaryota; kingdom Metazoa; phylum Arthropoda; class Insecta; order Hymenoptera; family Formicidae; genus Harpagoxenus; species Harpagoxenus sublaevis. The sequence continues at coordinate 213,092 of JASTWR010000232.1, forward strand.
AAGATAAGAGCCATTTGTTACTATAATCAATACTATAAAGATAAATTTTCTCCATTGAGAATAGTCTGTGATGAAGCCAAATACTAGTTTCACTATCATGCCCAGTATTGGAAAAATCGTGCCAATAATACCTAAAACTAATGGCGAAATACCAAGTTGCTTTCCATAAAGTGGAATATATGGAAAAGTAGTACCAGCACCTAAAATAATAGAAAGTTATTATTAAATATGTAATATAATATAATGCGTTTTAAAATCATATATCCGTAGTACAGATTTTTATATTAAAGGTAAAAAATAATTTTTTATTTTAAATTCTACTTTAAATTTAAAATTTGATAATCTATGCAAGACAGAGAATATTGTCAGATGTATTTAATGATTACTTACTCGCCACATAAAAGAAATAATGCGCTTTTATACACAGATGCGCGTAATTGATCTTCATAATTTATATTTGTGGGAACAAATAAATTGTAATATCTTCATCAAATTTGTGTGTCCCGCTACTTTGCACTCGTACATAGAAATTTTACATAGCCAAATCTGTCGAGAACAGATTTTGAAACTGCCTCTGCTACAAATTTTGTCGATAGAATGTCGGCAGAAATATAATAGAATCTGCTAACGGAATATAATGGCAAATTAACTGCAGAATCTGCCGTTTCTTTTGTCAGCAACGTTGATCAGCAAAATAATAGAGTATGGACACACGTATTACGGAATTTGTTGCAATATTTAAACAAATTTTGTTGTTATACTGCGGGCAGTTTGATTACTAGGAACGTGATAATAATAGTAACAATTAACACTTTACAGCGAGTTGATAACTTAAGGGGGGAACCTGCTTTAGAACGCTTCAAAAAGCATAATATTTGCGATTTTTTATCTCCACTTTAATAAAACGACTTTTCTAAACTTCTGGGGTGTTCTAGTACACATTTTTGACATTAACAAAAAAATTTTTTTATACAAAAATATTGATCTTTAATATGAAATGTTTAGCGATATTCACGTTTTTTTTTTTCATTCTCGTACACTCTAGCGTGCGTAATTTGTGTCTGTAACAAAAAAACAAAAACATTTCTTAATTTTCATGTAATTACCTTTTATGTGAACCTAAAAAACTTTTTAAATATCGAAAATTAAACAAATTGTGAGACTGAAGAAAAACTGAAGTGAAAATTTTTCAAAGTTTTACTTCAGTTTTTCTTCAGTCTCACAATTTGTTTAATTTTCGATACTTAAAAAGTTTTTTAGGTTCACATAGAAGGTAATTACATGAAAATTAAGAAATGTTTTTGTTTTTTTGTTACAGACACAAATTACGCACGCTAGAGTGTACGAGAATGAAAAAAAGGCGTTGTGAATATCGCTAAACATTTCATATTAAAGATCAATATTTTTGTATAAGAAAATTTTTTTGTTAATGTCAAAATGTGTACTAAAACACACCAGAAGTTTAGAAAAGATTCGTTTTATTGGAGTCGAGAAAAAAAATCGCAAAAATTATGCTTTTTGAAGCGTTCTAAAGCAGGTTCCCCCCTTAAGATACGATAGAGTTTAAAAATGGTAACATACAAAACTTCTGTAATTATATTATATAATAGCGATATATATATTAGAAACATATATAATTGTTTCTAAAATAAACATTATACCATTTTAGTCGGACAAAGAGAAGAGCTGAGAAGATGAGAAGATGAGAAACAACTAAATTAAATAAATATACTTTATCTAAAATATATAGAACGCTGTAAATGTCTTAATGTTTATTTGATTTACATTTGATTTTTCGAACTATCGACAGCTAATGTAAAGTACCACAATTATTTAGATCCCATATGAATACACACTTGACGAAACAAATGTAACTGCAATTGTTAGCGACTGTGTATACTGTTATACACTGAGCCTTGGAATGATTGTTTCCAAAATATATTTCTGATTTGAATATCAAGTGCGATAATCGTTGCGTAAAATATTGTCAGCAACATAAATAATAAAAAATTTAATTTTAATACACTTATGGATCTAATAATTTCTTTGATGTTGACAGTTTGACAGCAATATGCACATGTCATTTTTAGTCGATGCATAAAGCATTATACATATAATATACATCTATTATTATCTACAAAAATAAATTGTGTTATAATTATCATGTTCTCGTGAATTTTTAAAACCTTTTCTGACGATGTATGTAAATTTTTCCATCGTTAGACATGAATTTATAGGTACTAAGTGATCCGTACATGTTATAGTTTAACTTTTGATATATTTTGCTTATAAAATTTGCAAATAAATCTAGAAAATAATATTATAATAGGAATTATAAAATTAAATTTGGTTTATCAATGCATATTAGGTTTTGCAAATAATATGTAGAATTTTAATAAATTAATAGAATACTTTAATTTTAGACCAAGGTTGGCCAAACGTTTGCCAACTGTTTATATAATGTATAATTGTCGAGTCAGCGATATCTGTTTTAAGTTAGATTTTTAGTTACGCGGGATTAATTTAAAAATATTGCACGTAAAATTAGGGTTCCGAGCAATCTAAATAATTTGATTACTACAATTGTGGGCCCCATAAATTCATTATTTTTCCCAGAGCGTGTACCTAATACTGTGCGAATTAGTTGCGATAGTCCAGTCGGCAAGTAACTACATTTAAAAATGACCTAATTAGGACAAAGCTGGAACAAATTTTAATCGCTTTGTTTAAGTGTCAGTAATAACATACTAAGTTTCCCCCCTCCTCCGTAGTGTGCTTCAGCCGCCATCTTGGAAGAAAAGGGTAAAAAATTGGTTTTTCGAGAATATCTCAGTTTCCATTAGACTTAGGCTAAGAATAGTCGTATAGAATATTGTGGGAAATTAAATTCTCTACAAAGAAGGTCCTATACTTTTTTTTCGTACAAGCAACCATTGTAGGGCAGTGTAACATAGAGACTGATACTACTCGTAATATACATGTAAGCAAACTGACTCGTTTAAGAAAGGAAGGTGTTAGGGCCGCATATACATTAGTAATGCGCGGGCCGTAGATCAAGGTATGTCTGCCCGCGGCGCTATTATCGAACGCAATCGACACCTGCGTGAAAGATTTTTCCTTCGCTCTCTCTTACGCCGTCCGTCGCCGTGTGCAGACCTACAGCAGTAGTGTTGTACGTAGCAGTTAAGATTTATATAATAAAGTTATTGGAGCTGAAAGCAGAGCCCACTACCTACAAACCTAACAGAATTTCCGGAAAAAAAAACAGAAAAAATTTAACAAGATTTTTGCATATAGTATTGTTCGAAAAACAATACAGTCATTGCACCGCGCGGCCATTACCTGGCCGACCAATCACGGACTCGCTCACCCGGCGACAATCGACGCGTCGCAAACATCGATTATCGCGGACGATCTCTGCGCTATCTTCGCTCGGGGCTTCCGGTGCTATATTGTTTCTGCTCACGGTAGACGAAACACGTGTCGGGACAGGCTCAAGTGCAATTCGAAAGTGATTCTAAAAGGTGAATATCGGAAAGTTGGTGTTTGTCTCAATCGAGTGTCTCGCGGGAGACCCTTAGCGTACTCTCCAGCAGAACCTCACCCGCCCGGACGGACGCGGTCGCCGAATCCACGGACGGCCGTCGGTCGACCGGCCGGTTTCACCGCAACACGGAAGATCTTCTCGACGGTGTGCAGTGCGGAACACCCCCTCATACGGTTCATCCTCAACACGGGACAGAGTGAAAAGACGCTTTCTCATCCACGAACTCGACGGGCGGACCATTAAGGTAACCTACGTGTGCGCGCGCGACCCGCCCGTCCATAGCGGCCACCGTGCCGGACGCGAATTATCAATCGGCTGCCCCCGCGGAAAACCTGTCGGACGTTTTCGCGGCAAATACTCTCGAACATTTTTTGGTCCTTCGAGCCGGATCCGGCGGGGACAGTGCGGCTTTCGGGATCGAACGGCCGGCGTATATCACCGGACATTCTCTCCGTCGCCTCGCGCCAGCGCGGCGTGACTCTCTCCCTCTCACCCTCGCGGCTCGGTATCGCTCGTACGACCGGACAATTTTGGGCATAACCCCGGTGGCCGTGCGGTGGCCTGGATCCTCCTCTCGTCGTCGGATCGGTGACATCGCGCGCGGCACGCGCAGGACGCGTGACCGCACGGAATCGTGCTCGCAAGTGCACCCCCCCTCCCCGTCACGTGCTCTCTACCGCCGCGACGCGTGCTCAGCCGCTTAGGTGCAATCGATATATCGATCGGCCCGTTTCTCTCGTCATCACAAGCGGCCCGGATAAGCTATCGCGTCTCCCGCCCGCGATTCGCGTACAGTGCGCGCTCTCTCGCTCTCACCCGTCAGGCGCTTATTACTCGCGCGACTCACTAGTACCGGTACATCTCACAGGGACACTCTCGGCGGCCCCTCTCGACTTGATTTCGCTCACGGCCCAGATCGACGGACCTCGCCTCTCAGAGCAGCGAATCGGCGGAACTGTGGTTTTACGCAGCCTTATCACCGGCCAGAAACATGTCTGCCCTCGCGGCCAAAATCTCCCTCCAAATGAACCGCTTCACGTATATCAAGTCGGTGGCGCTTGAAGCCAATGAGTCGTCGTTCCCCTCTCTCCCTCTAGCCTCGCTCAAGGTTAAGCTGTCTCTGGTCGACAACTACTGCGAGAAGTTTGACCAGCAGCACGAGCGACTATCGGACTTGAAGGTAGACTCGTTATTGGATCAGGAGTACTTCCGGAACGGTGTCTATGATCGCTGCCTGCAACATTACGCTGAGGTAAAGGCGACACTCACACACCTCATCGAAGAGAAGGATCGAGCAAATCCTCTTTCAGGATCACACTTGGCTAACCTCTCTCTTACCAGCCAGACAATGGCACGCAGCCATCTCCCGGAGATCACCCTCCCGCAGTTTTCCGGCGACTTCTCGGCGTGGAAACCTTTTCACGATCTATTCTCATCGTTGGTCGGCAGGAACCCCGACATCTCAAACGTGGAAAAAATGCATTATCTGCGGACCAGCCTCACGGGGGAGGCGGCACAGCTGATATGAAATCTGCCAGTCGCAGAGGACTCATTCGCATCGGCCTGGGACTCACTCGTCGAGCGCTTTGAAAACAAGCGTCTCCTAATCCCATTGCAGGTGGAGCGGCTGTTCGGCATCAAACCCATTGCCACTCGATCGGCACGAGAACTCAACGTCATCCTCAATACTACCACGGAGGCTCTCAACGCACTACAATCACTGGGCGCGCCGGTTTAACACTGGGATCATCTCTTGGTGCACCTCATTGTTCATTGGCTTGATCCTCACTCCCGAGAAACCTGGGAGGTTAAACTCGGTCCTTCCACGGACCCTCCTACGTATCGAGATCTCAAGGCGTTCCTCACCGGCCGGGCCCGTGCTCTGGAGAGCATGGAGCTGGGGGCCTCCGCCTCGGCCCCCAAGGTTCAAGTCAAAGCGCCCCCAGCCCTCGTCCACGTGGCCACCTCACCCACCTCTGGGACCGAGCCATCCGGATGCTCGCTGTGCGCTGGGACCCACTACATCGTGACATGTCCGAAGTTCCGGGACATGACTCCTCATGCTCGGCGGAACCTGGTCATCGAACGGCGGCTCTGCTTCAACTGCTTGGGCCGGCACAATGCGGTCGCCTGTCAGAACCAGAAGCGGTGCAGAGATTGCGGCAATAAACATCATACAATGATCCACACAGATGCTCCACGGCATACCGCAACCCCTCAGCCGGAGCCAGCAACAACCATCTCGGCGACGCAAACTTCGGCCCCGGCATCACCAAACCTCAGTACGGAAACTCGGGACGCCTCACCAGATTCGGAGTGACTATCCTTCGCGACCTCCTCATCTCAAGCGGTTACCATCTCACGGCCGGCGGTTCTGCTCGCCACCTGCAGAGCACTCATACGTTCTCCCTCCGGTGATTCTCATCAAGTTTGGATGCTCGTGGATCCTGGATCCGAACTCACCTTCATCTCGAGGTCATTGTTGAAGCGGCTCCAGCTCCTCAAACAGCCATCAGCGATCCCCATCCTCGGCATCGGCGGGTCTCCCTCTGGACATGCGTGCGGCGCCGTCTCGATCGCCATTGGACTCATCTTCAGGGACTCCCCCTGGCGGATCCGACCTTTTTCACCCCAGGACGCATCGATTTGATTCTCGGGGCGGACACCTACGGACTCTTCATCCAATCGGAAATTCTCAAGGGTGCGGAGCATGAGCCCGTCGCTCAACGCACCATCTTCGGCTGGATCGTCCTCGGTCCCCTCTCAATCTTAACTCCTTCCGGCGCCACGGCCTGTCAGGCCACCGTGAGCCATGACCTTCACGATCTTCTGGCCTCATTCTGGCTTCAGGAGGAAGTCCCATCCTCACCTTCTAGCCATCTCACCCCGGAAGAAGCGGAATGCGAAGCTCATTTCAAGGCCACCCACTCACGGGATGCATCAGGGCGTTACATCGTCCGGCTTCCATTCAAGTCTCCGGCCTCTCAACTCGGCGACTCCAGGCGCACTGCTCAGGGGTGCCTGCAGCGCCTATTACGGCGCATCTCAACGGACGAGCCTTACCGACAACTCTACTCTTCCTTCCTACAAAAGTACGAGGAACTACGGCATATGATCAGGGCGCCATTCTCTGACAGGGAATCATCTTCGGGCTACTATCTACCCCATCACGGAGTCCTCAAGAAAGATAATCTCACCACCAAGTTACGAGTAGTCTTCAACGGGTCCAGCCTCACCAGCTCGGGAATATCTCTCAACGACATCTTACACACGGGGGCCAAGCTCCAACCGGACATCTCGGACGTTCTTTTCTGGGTTCGACGGGATCCGTATATTTTCATCACCGACATCAAACAGATGTTCCGGCAGATTAAAGTCCATCCCGACGACTAGATCTTCCAGCAGATTCTCTGGGTTGACGATCAGCTCAGGGTTCTCGTGTTCTTGCTCACTACGGTCACCTACGGCACCAAGTTAGCTCCTTTCTTGGCGGGTCGAACCTTACTTCAACTCGTGGAAGATGAAGGCCTCAAGTTCCCATTGGCCATCATTCCCCTCTTAAAGAGTCGGTACGTGGATGACATCAGCGGTGGCGCGGACAGCCTTGAGAAGTTGATTGCGATAGCACTTCAGCTGGTGGATCTTTGCAAGGCGGGCGGCTTCACCCTGGCTAAGTGGCAGAGCAATCATCCGGACTTCTGCAAATTCATCTCACCCAGCACGGCCTCGCCGGAACCTTACTCGTTTCAAGACGCTCATGGCAAAATACTGGGACTCGCTTGGCAGCCTTATCCCGACCACTTTGTCTTTTCGTCTCTGCCACCCAAGGGGTCCAACATCACCAAACGGACCATTCTCTCGGAAGTGGCCCAACTCTTCGATCCACTCGGGTTCCTGTCTCCAGTGATCATCAGAGCCAAAATGCTCCTGCAAGAGCTGTGGCTGGAAAAAGTCGACTGGGACGACTCCCTCCCACTACGGCTTCAACAGCGATGGATTTAGTTCCGAGGAGAGTTAGAGGATCTAACTCACATCACCGTTTCTCGCTACCTGGGCATCTCTCCATCGAGTCACGTCGAAATTCACGGGTTTTCGGACGCATCTCAACTTGCCATGGCGGCAGCGGTGTACCTCAAGGTCATGCCCCCCTCAGGTGACCCAATCATCTCTCTGGTGTGCGCCAAAACCAAGGTGGTACCTTTCAAGCGACTCACGATCCCTCGACTGGAACTCACGGCCGCAATGCTACTCACACGTCTCGTCGCCTACGTCCAACGGATCCTCGAACTGACAGAAGTCCCGACCTTCCTGTGGACCGACTCATCAGTGGCACTCACGTGGATCAACAGTCATCCTTCTAGATGGAAGGAGTACGTCTCCAATCGGGTTGCGATAACTGCCTCACGGACGATGACACTTTGTACCCGGCAGCGAAAACCCATCAGACTGCGCTACTCGCGGCCTCTCGGCGGGGCAACTCTCCCGGCACCCACTCTGGTGGAAGGGCCCCTTGTGGTTGGCTCTTTCCCCTCAACACTGGCCAGACCCCTTTCCACACTTGGATTCGGGAGCAGTCCTCGAGGAACGACCCGGCACTCTACTCACTGTGTCGATGGCCCCACCATCCTCATCATGGGACCGCCCCTCTCGGTACTCCTCTCTCACCCGGTTGCTTCGGATCACAGCTACCTGCCAGCGGTGTTGTGCTACGTTCCAAGGGGTACCTCAGGCATCCTTAGCCAACCCTCTCACCCCGGCAGATTTGGAGGTGGCCAGGCTGTTCTGGGTTCGAACGGCCCAATCGACTCACTTTGCCTCTGAGATGAGAGTCCTCTCAAGCGGAAATCTCTTGCCTTAAGCCCATCCTCTATCCAAGCTCACCGCGTTCATCGACCACTCTGGCATACTCCGAGTTGGAGGCCGCCTCAAAAATGCTCTACTCGACCCGGACTCCAAGCACCCAGCCATCTTGCCGAGGGAGGATCAAATCTCACAACTCATTATTGCGGGTGCTCATCGACGGACACTTTACGGCGGGACTCAGTTAATCTTGAGCTACATCCGCAGAACCTATTGGATCATCGGCGGTCGGGCTCCGGTGAGATCTCACATCCTTCGCTGTGTTCGGTGCGCTCGGTATCGCGGTGTTCGGGCCCAACAGCTCATGGGCCAACCCTCCCGCGTCACACCCTCCCGCCCCTTCCTCACCGCGGGAGTTGACTACGCCGGCCCCATCACGCTCAAAACCTGGCGAGGGCGGGGAGCCAAGTGCCATAAGGGGTGGCTAGCAATCTTTGTCTGCTTCGCAATCTCGGCAGTTCACCTGGAGGCCGTCACGGAATACACCACCGAGGCCTTTCTCGCAGCCTTCCGACGGTTCACTGGTCGTCGCGGCATCTGCCACACGCTGTTCAGCGACTGCAGCACCAACTTTCTCGGAGCGGACGCCTCCCTCAAACGGCTCTTCAACTCGGCGTCAAAGGAATCTCAGGATTTCTCTCAACTTTTGAGCAATGACGGCACTCACTGGGTGTTCAACCCACCGGCGGCACCTCACTTCGGAGGGAAATGGGAAGCTGCGGTCAAGTCAGTCAAATATCACCTACGGCGAACGATCGGCGAGCAGCTACTGACTTATGAGGAGCTTACAACCGTTCTAGTCCAAATAGAGGCCGTGCTCAACTCAAGGCCGTTGTGCCCCCTCTCAGATGATCCGGACGATCTCTCAGTTCTCACTCCCGGACACTTCCTCATTGGTGAAGCGCCCATCACGGTTCCGGAGCCTTCTCTTTCGGCGGTGTCCATCTCCAGAATGACACGGTGGCAACTCATCCAAAATCAAGTTCAAAATTTCTGGTCACAATGGTCAACGGAGTGCCTCCAACGCCAGCTTTCAATCTCCAAGTGGCATCACCCATCATCACAGATTCGAATCGGCTCGTTGGTCTTACTCACCGACGAACGGTGGCCTCCCTCTAAGTAGCCCCTCGCCCGTGTAATCGCTCTACATCCGGGTGCTGACGGACTTTGCCGGTTGGTCACAATCAAGACAGCCACCATCGAACTCAGACGACCCATCACCAAGCTTGCGATTCTTCCGGTCTCATCGGATCAACCGCTCCCTAACTCAGACTCAATGGCAACGGCGTCAAGTCAACATTCTCCAACTCTGTTGTAGAAGGCGGGCGGAATGTTCGAAAAACAATACAGTCATTGCACCGCGCGACCATTACCTGGCCGACCAATCACGGACTCGCTCACCCGGCGACAATCGACGCGTCGCGAACATCGATTATCGCGGACGATCTCTGCGCTATCTTCGCTCGGGGCTTTCGGTGCTATATTGTTTCTGCTCACGGTAGACGAAACACGTGTCGGGACAGGCTCAAGTGCAATTCGAAAGTGATTCTAAAAGGTGAATATCGGAAAGTTGGTGTTTTGGACAGTCTCAATCGAGTGTCTCGCGGGAGACTTTGCGAAGCACTGATCGTTTCCCAATAATAAAGGCTATAATACACAAAATGCATAGCGTAGCATAAGCATAGCATAAGACCGTTGGACCAATGAGCATCCAGCATAAAGTCGCCATATCAATTTACATAAGATGCTCATTGGTCCAGCAGTCTTATGCTATGCTTATGCTACGCTATGCATTTTGTGTGTGATGGCCTTTATACACGAAATGCATAGCGTAGCATAAGCATAGCATAAGACTGCTGGACCAATGAGCATCTTATGTAAATTGATATGGCGACTTTATGCTGGATGCTTATTGGTCCAACGGTCTTATGCTATGCTTATGCTACGCTATGCATTTTGTGTATTATAGCCTTAAAGGTGGAAGCACATAAAATTGCATAGCTGCATATGCATAGCATAAGACCGTTTAGACCAATGAGCATCGAGCGTCTTATGGCATAAACGGTCTTATGCTATGCATATGCAGCTATGCAATTTTATGTGCTTTCACCTTTATTGGGAAACGATCAGTGCTTTGCAAAATGCCGGCCTTTCGCAAAGAGGCTAGTCTTTTTGCAAAAGGGCTGATTTTGCAATAAGCCTGCGACATATATACATCATGTATCTGCTCATCATCAGACAAATGACTTGTAATGGTAAAAAATTATAAAATGTGTAACTTCAGGATGGATTCCGAACAAAGTATTATATGTGATACGTCGATATATTTTATAAATCGCGCGGCAAAGCCGAACCACGGAGTACAAGTATTATAGAAGAGGCATAAAGCTGCATTTTTACGAGCCGCTGAATCCGATCGTTCGAGCGACAAAACGGATCACGTGACGACGTTTTGTACTATTTTGGTACGATACGCCTTCGTAATACCTTAATACGTTAAGGCTATAATACATAAAATGCATAGCGTAGCTTATATAAGCATAGCACAAGACCGCTGGACCAATGAGCATCCAGCATAAAGTCGCCATATTAATTTACGTAAGATGCTCATTGGTCCAGCGGTCTTATGCTATGCTTATGCAACGTTATGCATTTTGTGTGTGACGGCATTTATTGTTTACACCATAGACTTATATAGATAGACCGGCCCCTGCCGTGAGAGCACGCGTCGGAAGATGTACGGTGCAGACATAGCCGTGGGGGGTCTCTTCTCTCTGTCTTCTGATCGCTTGGTGGGGATAGAAGTCTAGAGTGGGGACTAGTAGGGAATAGATGGGCTAGACGTCTATCCCCACCAAGCGATCAGAAGACAGAGAGAAGAGACCCCCCACGGCTATGTCTGCACCGTACATCTTCCGACGCGTGCTCTTACGGCAGGGGCCGGTCTATCTATATAAGTCTATGGTTTACACCATCGTACGTACTAATTAAGCCAATTTAGTCCAAATCTAGTACTTAATACGCGTATCAAACGGTCGGGGTAAAGATGGCCATTATAATTATGTATGTACTCTTTTCCAAATTATGAAAATGGTTTTCCAAATTTCTCTAAATGATTTCCAAATAATTACAAATACTTATTTATAAATAAGCAATTGTTTGCCAAATATATTGAGGTCTGGATTGCTTGCGATCGAGTAAATTCTAGAAATTCATTAAAAAATTGGTTTTTCGATTTCCTAAAGAAACGCGAAACCACCAAAAGTTTTTAATTTGGTACCAAACACTGCCAATCAATCGCCAATCGATTAAAAAAAAAAAAAATTACAAAAGTCAAAGTGGAGGGGCTAAGAGAAGATCAAAAATTTGTTTTTGATTTCCTAAAAAAACGAGAAACTACCAAACGTTTTTAATACGGTACCAAATACTACCAATCAACCACCAAACGATTGGTAAAAAAAAAAGTATCAATAATCCACTTGGGGGGGCTAACTCCGTCGAGCTATGTCGATCGGAGCGGTCGATCCAACCAGGTGTCATCTATGGATCTTTCGGTTGATTACAGTTGCAGTCGGTAACCCATCTCCCATGGTAAAAAGTTGGTGCATCCATTAAGATTCACTGTATTTCGATATTCGAGATTTGCACATTCATTATTGTTATCATCCGAGTTTGATTACCCGTAACTGTGAAAAAAAATGTTGTTTTGCATTGATATATCGTACATAAATAATTAGTTGGCGTCGATTTACGTTTTTTGTAAATAATCAAATTGTTTTATTTTTATTTTATCAAGGCGGTTCGAATTTTATTTCCCCGTTAGGCATGACCCTGATCGATTTAGTTGCGCCTTATGCACTTGTTCTTTGCACATGCTCTTTTGCTCCCTGTTATGTGATTACGTATGTTCGAATAACCGCGCGTATGAGAGTTGCGGCGCCACTTCAGGCGCGACCAATGAGTATAGCGTAGGACGGCGATTGTAGACGGCCTCGTCGAGCACCGCGCGGCAGGAGTCTCTTCCGGTAGGTTCACGAGAGAGGACACACGGACTTGCGTGCTACCGCGATTTGTACGCGCCAGCAAATAAAGAAAAGTGTTAGCAGCATCTGCTTGATCTTATTTACCAGCACCATACATAACACTCCCACTCAATTATACACATGTATATTCGTTAATCGAATATGATGTATAATGAGGATTATGTATCTGATAATAATACATTACTTAATTCGCCAGTGATAATTAAACAATTAAACAAATTTAGAATCTTTAATCGACTAAACTGGCAATAATATTCAATCATCTTATCGAAATGAACTTTATTGAAAGACTGCGAGCCGACCAGATTTGTCAGATGCACACAGCACGTTTCAGATCATATCGAGATGATGAAAATTTGACCATGGATTTGGTCCGTTGATGTAGATAGTTTAAATTAATTTTAATTTTTATTGCGAAAAATATTACCCCAGCCAGGATTCGAACCTGGAACCTCCCGCATTCCGTTCGGGCGTCGTAACCAATTCGACTACCACGGCATGTGGTAATATTCATCGCAATAACACATATTAAGAAGACTTCTAAACAATAATTATCACTGGCGAATTAAGTAATGTATTATTATTATTATACCCACACCTTTGACTATAATTTCGGTGTTCCATCTTATTATTGTTTAGAAGTCGTCTTAATATGTGTTATTGCGATGAATATTACCACATGCCCTGGTAGTCGAATTGGTTACGACGCCCGAACGGAATGCGGGAGGTTCCAGGTTCGAATCCTGGCTGGGGTAATATTTTTTGCAATAAAAATTAAAATTAATTTAAACTATCTACATCAACGGACCAAATCCATGGTCAAATTTTCATCATCTCGGTATGATCTGAAACGTGCTGTGTGAATCTGACAAATCTGGTCGGCTCGCAGTCTTTCAATAAAGTTCATTTCGATAAGATGATTGAATATTGCCAGTTTAGTCGATTAAAGATTCTGAATTTGTTTAATTGTTTAATTATCACTGGCGAATTAAGTAATGTATTATTATTATTATACCCACACCTTTGACTATAATTTCGGTGTTCCATCTTATTATTGTTTAGAAGTCGTCTTAATATGTGTTATTGCGATGAATATTACCACATGCCCTGGTAGTCGAATTGGTTACGACGCCCGAACGGAATGCGGGAGGTTCCAGGTTCGAATCCTGGCTGGGGTAATATTTTTCGCAATAAAAATTAAAATTAATTTAAACTATCTACATCAACGGACCAAATCCATGGTCAAATTTTCATCATCTCGATATGATCTGAAACGTGCTGTGTGAATCTGACAAATCTGGTCGGCTCGCAGTCTTTCAATAAAGTTCATTTCGATAAGATGATTGAATATTGCCAGTTTAGTCGATTAAAGATTCTGAATTATGTATCTGATGTTTAAAAAGTAACGAACGGATCTTTTGGATGGGATGCTTTCTAGGGATCGATTATGTATCTTTTGAAACGAGGTGAATTAAACTGCAAAGGTGAGCAGATTTACTATTTCGACAAATAAAATCGTAGATACTCATAGGCCGGTATTTATAGTCGGATCTTATATTTACGACCCTCTTAAGTACAATCTTAAAAGGGGAAACCAGAGTAACAGCCTTCAAAAAAGGCTTTTTGTAAAATTTTCGTTAAAAATATTAATATTTATAGCTACAATAACCAATAGTGTGAGCCGCCTAAAAAAATTATGTCAAACGGGCGCGTGCGTAGCGGACCAACGGAAGTTCTGAAACAAGAAACCAAGATTTTTCTTAAAATATAAAACAATAGCTTCAGTTGCACGTACGGATTTAAAAAAATAATAATTTGTAACAAAATGGCGAGCTCTTGAAAAAAACGTTCTAAAAATCGATGAAAAATTGACTTGTTTTTTCACGTTATAAAAAAAAATAAATTATTTAATCGAAAATTCCGTACGTGCAACTGAAGATAATCTAATTATAATCCTTTACAGCAAATTTCAAGTGTATTCACTGAGTTGAATACACTTGAAATTCACTGAAGTTATGAACGCACCCGGTTTAAAAAATCTTATTTTGAGAGAAACGCATTTAAAGTTTTAAAACGAATTATACGTATGTATATGTTATAACGTTGGAATTTTCTAACTTACCATAGCGCATCTACTCCAGGACCATAAAATAAGTCTCCCAAATCTTATTCAGCATCCTCCTGCTCGTTTAAAGTACGTTTCCGTTGAAGCCTAGCGTCACGCGTCGCTGCTTTTGCTTTTCGCTCAGTAGCGGAAATACGGAGCCCGTCCTGCTTGGTGCGGTATTCGACTGCTTGTGGTCCAACTTTTTGATTTATGACTTCCAATACTTTTAATAATCCAGTGTACCTTTCGTTAAACTGGATTACAGCTAAATAAGACGCCAGTTTAACGATTTTAGCTTTGCCTGAAGTGTTTTTCGGAGCATATTTCCAAACAAGAGCGTTAAAACTCTCGTTATTATTTTGTTATTATCACTTCCGCATGTTTTACATTTTACATACTGACTTATCAAAGAGAATACAGTAAATAAATTTTATAACTAACTGTTAAATCAATATTCACATCTTCATGCGATGTTTTTAACTTTTTGGCAGACGTACTTGTATAGCCGTCACCTTTTTCTACCTCAAATCGATTCAATGGTCGTTTTCGTTTTTTGCCATCTGCGAATTGTCTCGGATATATCTGTCGTGTAGCTTTGCGATCCATCTTAAATATTCCGTAATGATAACCTGAAGTCAGAGGCTGTCAGACTAAAATGATCTTTGTCGAAAAGGCTACCACAAGACGTTTGAAGGTGATAAAAAAATAAATAAAACATGGAGATACGTTATAAATTCAAAAGTCAAAACAGTGAAACATAATAAATAGACAGATAAATAAATAAATAAATGTTGTATATAAAGACACTCCGAATAGCTGCGAGCGGCCGCGGCCGGTTTCGAGCGTTGAGCGACTTATACATACCTCAATGCGTGTATAGCGTATAACTCCCTTATTCTTTTGAATTTCACTAAAATACTTTACGGGCATATTTTTGAGACCCAAAACATTAAGAAAATGCAAAAAATATTTTTCGATTTTATCAAAATTCTACACTGGTTTCCCCCCTTAAGATGTCATAAACCAATCACAGAGCCGTGTATTAGCGTCTTAAGACATTAGGGAGTTTTTACAATACCGTCTTTCAGATACGGTAAACGCTATATTCACGTTATTCATGTTTTCGGGTGAAAAGATGAAACTGGCGCACGTACAGAAAGAAAAAAAAAAAAAGTACGCCAGTTTTATCTTTCCACCCGATAACATGAGTAACGTGAATTTAGCGTTTACTGTATCTGAAAGGTAGGTATTACTGCAAAAACTCACCTATATTTATACTTGTAAGATGGTCTTGAAATAAGACCCGACTTATGAATACCAGCCATAAAAGCGTTTTCTTATACTAGGAAAACTAGTGTATTAATACAACACAGGCAACATTGGTACACACTATAGCGCAATTTTATTGTTGTAATAAAAATCAGTTCACATATTTAATTAATTCAGTGTTTAATGTTCTACTGTTTAATTTGACAAATTTTTGCCAATAGAACATTAAACACTGAAAATATGTGACCTGATTTTCACATTGAAACAATAAAATTGCACTCACAATCAGTGTGCACCGCACTGTTGTAGTTTTCCCAATAGAAAACGGCGCTAAGTTTGCGAAGTTTGCTGCTTTTGATTCTTTGAGAATTGCAACGTCGCGTCGCGTCGCGTCGATGACTCGAGGTCAGTAACGAAACGCGTCGCTGCGAATCGCGCGCGCTTCGCGTTTGTCGCGATTGTCGCTGTCCGAAAGGTGATGAACTTCGCGCGCAAAGGTAAATTAAAGTGCCAGAGCTTTAACTTCATTCAGTGTCAAACATCGCGCTGTCGTGATTTCGGTACCGTCGTGTCGATCTGCTTCTGCCAATCGAGATCTGCATCTTCGAATGCTACGAATCATTCACTCGCCGGAATGCATCGCGATTATTGCCAGGTATAGGTACTTATTATATATTAGGCATGTCTCGCCGTCCTAAACTAAACAAGAAATGTGTTTTCTGTCTAAAATGCATAAATATACATATATCGCTACAATTGTAAGTGCGAAGTGATGCACGTTCGTTTACTCTGTCGAGCAATCAGCTGTCGAGCATTTCGGACAAGTCAAGGTTCTTGAATATCCCGTCCGATAGCGCCTCGATGCTATCCCGATGCTAGTTTTGCTACCGAAAGCTGCACATAATGGTACATATGTATAATACAACATAATTATATTCCACTCCAAAGGAAATACTGTAGGTACGCGACTCCAATAATTATAGCGATTGAATATTCATTAAAAATATCAGTATTAGGTATATTCATAATTTGGTTCTTAACTAAATTTTTTTCATTAAGCGATATCCATAATTTGGGTAGAGAATCTAAGCCGATTTTTAATACACTTTTTGAATTAAAAAAAAAACCTAAATTTGAGAAAGTTATAGCTTGCTAAAGTTTCTTTGATGACGTCGCAACTTCAAAAGATGCCGCAACAACACTATGACCACACACATATTCGTGTTACTATATTTTCTTCGATTTTGAAGATATTGCAAAAATTCAAAAAGTTTACAAAAAAAGTATGCCATGATCTATCAGAATATACTGTTAGGTAAAATCCGTTAAAAACCGAATTTCCAGAATTAAAATATATTTTAACAAGATAAACAAACAAATCGTTAGATTTATGTACACTGTATGTACAGTATACCTAATAGAGACAGTGTTTCCACAGAAAAAATAATGGTTTTTATTATACGTTTTATATATTGTGTCAAATATATATAAATAAAATAATCTTTTAATATAACTACAATTAATAAAAAAGTAAATATGAAAATATAAATAGGATAAATTTTATACATAAATATATAAATAAATATATAGAATATATTTTATTAGATGTCTTATACATAAAATGAAATATGTTTTATTATGTTATATAGAGTTCTTTATATAGGTTCTTTAGAGTTTACATTATACAAGTATAGGTATATTATGTATTTTTTATTATACTATACTTTCTTATACATTATTACATAGATATTATTTTGTATTAGATTCTATATTTTTTATCGAATTTTTATGCGAGAGAAGCTAAAAAAAGGCTAACTGGCAATGAGTTATAAATCTCTTTGAACAGATGCTTCAAGAATTTTTCAGCTCAATTAATCTCTCAGCCATTCCAAGCTTATTCGTAACGGCGGAGAAGTGTATCAGACAGACATATATAAAGGGACTCGTGCGCGTTGGGAAAAGGGGGGCAGGGATCGTCCACTTACGGGGTCTATCAAAACGCGGTTGGTAGTACGCGGAGCACGTTGCATCCTCCGTCGGACCCCCCGTCGATCGCCGACAATGCGTCGTTCAATGGCACCTAATTCGCAACAATGGCCCCAGTAGCCATATATTAATGGTCCATGGCCCGTATGTACTCGACGGCGAGTATTATATCGCCCTCGAGAATCCTGCGCTGGTATTAGAGTCGCGAATCCGTATGCAACCCCGTGGTAACGTTTCATGGATTTCAACACGTGCACAAGCTTTCACATACTGAGAGTCCGTGTGTATGTGTGTGAGCGCGCGCGTTTGAGTGTCGGAAGCACAGCATCCCGGACGCGCGCATCTCTGCAGATGCGACTCAATTTCGTGGATGACAAATCGCGCCCGTAACGCTGTCGGGCGACGATTAAAGGGCGCGGCCCTCGGAATTTAATGGCGCGTCCTGATTTCGATTAGGGTGAGAATAGACCGGTTTATGAATAATAATAACAACGTGTGTTACGCGCCACGGGAAAGAGGTGCGGAGGATGCCCGCTGCGGCAACACCCGTGACGGGATTCTATTAGCCTATTTCTCGTTTGCCGATTAATTTATCAAGCCCTAATACAGTGATGATACGGTGCGATAATACGACATTAAATTGCGACTACACGTTCCTCATTTAATTTGTTGATAAGAGGAGAAAGTCGCTATCTCGATAATACACACGCTTCTCGATTAACAAAATGATTGAACGCACAATCATAAAAATGCTAACAAAAATCTGTATTTTTTTTAACAGAAGCTTTTCAGAGGCACGTAGAAAATACTTTGCAACGACACAGGGTTGTAATTTCCTTGATAAACAGAATTTACCGCGTTGGACTGAACTAAATAATTGAGAACTGCCCGTCGGAATGATATACACGCGAATTATGGAACTTAGCGAAACATCGCGCTGTTGCTCGGAGTAGCCGGAGTTTCCGTAATTAACGAGCGGCGATTAAATGCGTCTAATTCCAGGTTGCAGGGCGGATCTCGCTATTTTTCCCGTACGTTCCCCTCGGCCATGCTAATCGATATGTCGTTACGATATATTAAAATGCATTTTTCGGTCTCGCCGACAGATCGTTCAGGAGCGCCGGTAAATCTTGCACTCGAGCGAGCCGCGTTTAGTAATTATCGGTCTAATTATTAGCGTTCTAAATTATTGCGACTAGCGCGGGGCTATCATTACCGGACCGCGATAACGAGTTTCCCGCGCAATTATGTAAAATATTCCTGTTTATTTATACAGAATGAATTACACATCGGGTCTATTTGAAGTGGCGCGACCACTTTGCCCGCGTCGCCCGCGCCGATTCGTCATGAAGTTGGCTATTAGCTCCTTACACGCGATTTGTAAGAGAACCGAGCCGATACTTCCTACTTCCAAAGCCCCGTTTTCTTTACGCTATCTCAAACTAGATTGGACAATCTTATTTCGAGATTATGTTTAATCGTACGATTGCTCACAACATTAATACACTTTGTAAAGTAGCGGCTCACGCAGTATACATCAAGGAAAACTGGTCGAGAGACCAGGATATTTCAGCTAATTTATATCAATCGCTAGTTCACGCCAACTTCTTCCCAATTCTCATTTCGCAAGAGTTTACGACGTAAAACTTGGAACTTTCTGCAAATTTTAGCGACTAGGTGAGGCGACAATCTCGAATATCACGATGAGTTATTTTGTCGAACGATGCGAAGTACCATCAAAATTTTCACATATTATAGTCACGATAAATCTGCCCGACAGGTTTTACTACCAGCTGAACTTTTGCATTTTGTCTTAAGCGCCAGCAAATTGACAAATCGCCGACTCACTGTAACTGTTCTCCGGTTGTAATGGCGAATGCGTGCCAACGGCATGATGTTTGCCTTCAATTCGGTGACGTTATCGGAGTTATCGCTCGATTTATAGCCCGGGGAAGAAACGTAATGTCCTAGGAAAAAAAGCACGCCCATTGAGCGTCACGTATGAATCCGTCGGGCGAGAAGTCGCGGGGAAGGGTGATCTTATCTGCTTCCCTATTAAGAAACATCGCGACTTTACGATCCGCACCCTCTCCCGTCCCGCGCGTCGTCCGGTAGTTATAGATTGTACTCGCTGACAAAATGACGATTTACATTAATTTAGATAAGTCGATTAGGTCACCACCGAGATCTCGCTCCGCGAGTAGCGCTAGATTATTGGACTCTCGATGTCTCTTATCGTTAATCACATAGATATCCGATAATGAGAATGCCCGCTAGTATATATCCTGAAAGTCTATGCTCGTGCAAGCGCATAATTGCAGATATATAATTTAATTAATACATATAATATATTTATAGAGGTTTCATCGATTTAAAGATCTTATCTCTTTAAACGATATCTCTTTAAAATTATACCCCTTACGAGAACTATTCTACACGCGTGTATATATGAATTTATTTCCCAAATTGGCCATTTTATGATACAATAAGTTAATATCTTAACTTATTAATTAACTTATTAATCGCGGTTGCTGCAGCGATAAGTTTACGCTCGATATCGTAGAAAAGCAACGCGTAATTCGATTCCGAGACGAGGCAGGTCGCGCGTTAATAGCGCGCGGACACCGCGGGTGATCGTTGCACGGTTTGCAGCGTGCATGCATCTCCGCGGTCCGGAGGGAAATTAATGAATTTCAAATCGAAGCAACGCGAAGTGGTTAATTTTTGTGGAAGCCGCCGCGCGCGGACGAGACGGCTACCCTGGAGAACACGCTCATTTAATGCCATCGGGTACTAATGGCGTTTCGATTGCTCGCTGCCAATGGCGTAGAGCATCGCCGTTCGACTTCGAGTTCGAGGGAAGGTAACGTGCGTGTCCGGCACGCAGGTGCCGAGGCATGTATATTATGCCGATTAAAATTTGCATAACTCGCATTACTCTGTAGTATGTAAATTGCGCATCGGCTGTAAAATATAAGCGGCCTCGTGAGCGTGCGAAGAGGCCAGTACACATATATTTACGGTACGAACCTCTCAAATGAGAACGTCCAGCTAATTACTATTAAGCTGTCAACACCGCGCTTGCTTGGGTAAACAAGATATTAATTGTCTTAATTATTGAGTCGCTTTTTCAGATATTTCCTCTTGCGTACCCTTATAAATATTAATAAGAAATGTTAATAGACACAATAATAAATACTATTATCTGCAATATTATAGCGATATCATGAAATGCGATCGCTTTAAAAACTTAATAAGCTAAAATGATTTTATTATGAAGGTCTAAAATAATATTGTCGTGTAGGAAATTGACAGTTACTATTTCCTTGTAAAAGCAAATCAATGCGTCACTTACATTGATATAATTATATCATAAAATTCTGTAAAGCGAAGATGTTACCAATAGCGAATTCGGTTGGACGCACTAGTGCGCACTGATGCATGTTAAAGCCGTTGTACACTAACTTAACCTCTATAATCTTTAAAGTAAAATGCAAATATCTCGACTAATAAAATATGCTCAATATACATATTTTATTAAATAGTACAATAAAGAATATTGAGGATTTCGTGAATGGATTTAACCCGGCCGTTTATATTAAGTAAACATATAGGGGAATTGTGCCTAAAACGACATACCCGGACAAAACGACATAGTGCTAGTTCAGTGCTTTATATATCGCCGCTAAACAAGCGCCGATACATTTAAATGTCGAAATCCATCGTGTCTTTAATACCTGTTGTAAATTAATAATGACTGTACGCTTGTAAATGCGAATTTTTCCATCTAATCAAAAACGTAAGCGTAAAAAATTTTTTTGGCACATTTTCTTTAGCTCATTACTTTATTTGTTTGTTTGGTATCTAATCTTTTTATGTTTCATCATTGAGTGTTCTTATATGGAGATATGCTGTTGCACTTTTTATATTTTTCAAATACAATCTAACTTTTTATTTTATGGATAGAAAAATTTTACTAGTGACAGGGCAAAATGACATACTCGTACTATATCATTTTAAGCTAGCAACCGTATGCAATATTGCTCTGATATCTCCAAATATAAAAAGTGCAACAGCATGACTTCATATAAAAGAACTCAATGATGAAACATAAAGAGATTATAGATACCAAACAAAGAAATAAGGTAATGAGTTAAAAAAATGTGCCAAAATAATTTTTCATACTTACGTTTTTGATTAGATGGCAAAATTTCCATTCACAAGCGTGCACTCACTACCAACTTGCAACAGGCACTAAAGACAGGATGGATTTCGTTTAATGTATTGTCGTTCTTCTAAGCAGCGATATTAAGCACCTAAACTAGCACTATGTCATTTTGCCCGATATATCAGGGCAAAATAAACAATCGTAGTGTTTTGTTTATATGTTGTTACATAACTAATGCAAATTTAAAAAAATTTTTAAATATTATAATACCAAACTATGTTTATCCTAAAGTGTTCCTAGACGAGTTACATAATTTTTAAGTATTACAGAATAAAATAACAATGTTTTAAAAAAGGTATGTCGTTTTGGGCACAATTCCCCTACACTTTACGTTGATTTGTGTACGACGGCTTTAATGTGCACCAGTGTGCACTGAGTGCGTCCAACCGAATTCGCTATTAGTCAAATCATCGCTGTAACGAAAGACAGACTATTATAAAATCCTGCTGACGTTTTTGCAAAAATTCTTCATAACAAAGGACATATACGACCCATGTCAATTTTATTGGAATCTATTGTAAGTTACTTGTGCATAACACACAGAAAACTAAAGTGAGAAAGCAGTCTCCGGATTAGGAATAATACAAAGAAAATACGTTTAAGGTAGGACCGCCTGGTGGCAGTTTTGGTTCAATAATAATATTCTACATTTGGAGTCAATAACCCGGATTCCCGGACATTTAGGAAGCGTCGTTTGTGCCGCTGGGTGCCGCTGGAATATCTATATAGTGAATATATGTATACTTATTGTTAGTGTCGCTATTTAGTCTCATAGAAGCAGGTAGCCGCACCTTTAGTAAATTTGCATTTTCCTATTGAATATGTGAGCTAGTCGTTACAAACTAATAATCGGTACACATCAAATTATGTTTATAAATCTGTGCAATCGCGTCAGAATTTCAATGGTAGCGTTTTGTAATTATGTTGACGAGTTTGTTAGAAATTCCTGAGTGAATGGGAATTTTATTTGATTATTGGACAACATCGAAGTGCGAAGACAATTAGGTTTTAGTGTCACAACTCTCACCACAGATCGTCCGGAGATATGGACTGGCCGTATATAGGTGACAAATGCGGTATCGGAGCTTTCCTAATTTTACCGATTATCGCTCACTGATCTCACTGTGTTATATTTCTTTCTCTTCTCTCCAACGGGAATCAAAAGGAAAAAATATCAGTCTTTGGCGAAGAGGCATTTATCTGACTAAAACGACGCACAAAGAGATAACAATATATCTGTGTGAAAGACGACAGATTTACGATCAGCTACCGTGATCTCCTAAAAACGATCAACGAACGTGAATATAGTCTGAAAGAGATTTTATTCTACTCCGATCGCTTGCAGGAGATCTAGAGAGAAGTAACTGTAATGAAGATATATATCTGATTCCAGAAATCTGCCCAATTTCACCGGCGTCTTTATTTGTCTGAAGGGCCTCGTCATAGCAATCCTTAGCATACCTGATGTGCATCAGAGATTCGAATCGCGCGTACAATTTTGAATCCCCTTGTATCGGTGTATCTTTACGTACGTTTTTGAAAGCCGTAATATCTATTACGAGATCTTCGCACGTCGCCATTAACTTGTTTCTCAATTCTTGACGGATACAAGCTGCGCAACACTCGTATAAATTGAGCCGCGGAGATCGCGAACCGTTTAATCCAACAAAACGAGCCCACTTTATTCCGTCAAGCGCCTCGCAAAAAACTGTTGCAAGATGGATATTGCTGCCAAGTGTATATGTATTGGCGGCGGTGTACAACATGATTACCGATTAGTCATACTTTATCAATAATGCCACAGAGATCTCACTCTACCTCGATCGTTCGTAGTTCCAGCCGTCAATGGAGGATTGAGTAACCGCGATCTGCATCGGCTTAATTTAAATTGTATGGGTACGCGTAAAATCTTCACGCTCTTCGAAAGTATTAATGCCATACGGCGATGACAGCCGCGATTATGCGATTGTTGTATTGTCGTATTTATCGATTACGGATAATGAATAATAATCGAAAATTTGACGCAAAAAGACTATAGACGTCACGAATATTAATTTTGCGTGTATAAGATTCTATAAAATATTAAAATTAATAAAGATAAAATTCTTCTGTGTACATATAAAATATACATATTCGTATATAAAAAGCTTCGACATATGATATGTATATGAGAATATTATACATGTGGCGTAATATATATATAAATTTTGTTTCAAAGATAAATAAAATATTATTTATGACATTATCATGATATTATATGCTATTTAGTAGGCTTCTGTTGTGAAGTTTTTATATTAATTGAATTGCAGATAGAAAGTGGCTATAAGTGCCATATTTTTCCTCCTCGACTGATAATATATTATACAGCAGCAAATCTAATGTAAGTTAAAAAGATTCAGCTAAAAGATCGGCGAGGTCCAAGCCAACACGCCCGCTTTTCCGTCCGTGTTCTGCCACTTTTTCTGGGATATCCTGATTTCCCTCTCGCTTTCGTTCCACCGAAAGACACCTGCGGTTAACCCCGCAACTCGGGAAACCGTTATGGTCATCGGACAGAGATTCCGCCTAATAAAGACATAATTCTACGAGATAGCATCTACCTCGGTTGTGCTCGCGCGCGTACCACCATCTTTACGAGCGACTACCTCCCCGTCTAATTCGAAAACAGATCGAATGTCGACCTCGACCGGCCAGCTCCGCGCGCAGATTCACGATCTTTCCCGGAAAAAAGGACGCGGCCCCATGCGATTTATGACCTCGTTAAGTTCCTAGGACTATACAGACTTGTATTAACGACGCATCGCAGATGCATTAACCATGATTGTTGAGCGATCTATACGCACGGGACCGAATAACGGACCCTTAATCCTAGATCTACATATTTCTTTGAGCTGACATTGTCTATATTTTTCCTGTTTCTTACGAATTTTGAAACACCTTAGGGCTTTTGTTAGATTATCGAAAACAAATCCCCCCAAAAAAATCGTTCTGAAATCTTAAAAGAGAATAGAATTAAGCTGGGAACCTGCTATAGAACGCTTCAAAAAGCATAATTTTTGCGATTTTTTTTCTCGGTTCCAATAAAACAAATCTTTTCTAAACTTCTGGGGTGTTTTAGTACACATTTTGACATTAACAAAAAAATTTTTTTATACAAAAATATTGATTTTTAATATGAAATGTTTAGCGATATTCATAACGCCTTTTTTTCATTCTCGTACACTCTAGCGTGCGTAATTTGTGTCTGTAACAAAAAAACAAAAACATTTCTTAATTTTCATGTAATTACCTTCCATGTGAACCTAAAAAACTTTTTAAATATCGAAAATTAAACAAATTGTGAGACTTTGAAGAAAAACTGAAATGAAACTTTGAAAAATTTTTACTTCAGTTTTTCTTCAAAGTCTCACAATTTGTTTAATTTTCGATATTTAAAAAGTTTTTTAGGTTCACATGGAAAGTAATTACATGAAGATTAAGAAATGTTTTTGTTTTTTTGTTACAGACACAAATTACGCACGCTAGAGTGTACGAGAATGAAAAAAAGGCGTTGTGAATATCTTTAAACATTTTATATTAAAGATCAATATTTTTGTATAAAAAAATTTTTTTGTTAATGTCAAAATGTGTACTAAAACACCCCAGAAGTTTAAAAAAGATTCGTTTTATTGGAAGCCAAGAAAAAAAATCACAAAAAATTATTCTTTTTCAAGCGTTCTATAGCAGGTTCCCCCCTTAAGAAAGATTAGAATTAAGAATTTTAAATCTATTTGCTTTTAAGATTTCAGAATAATTTTTTTCGGATTTGTCTTTGATAATTCTGAAGATTTCTGTTCTAAAGTTTCTATTCTAGAAAGTTAGGTGGAAAAAGTTTTTTTTTTTTAGATTTACACGGGCTCCGGGATATTTCCATTTTGAATAAAAATCTGGTAGAAAAAGGAAAAGGAAAGATTCGAGTGAAAAATTGTAATTTGAGTTATCCCACGGAAGAGTTCCTATCGATTTTATAGTACAAGTGGAGATCAATAAGATTTAGAGAAATACAATGTTACATCATAAAACCACTGTTAATTTATAATTTATATTAATTAGTTTCAAAATAACTTTATCTTCTCAGAAAAAATAATATCGCTGAACATATTCCACAAGCGAATCGGCCTGAAAACGCACGGGGGACAAAACAAGTTGCTCTCCACCGCCGGGCGCCGGCCGATCGTCCGTAAAATGGCCGGCCATTCGGCGCGATAACAACAACTTGATGAAACGATTAAAACCGTAACGAGCCTCCTCCTCCCACGGCCACGGTCGGTGATTGCTGTTGTTACAATCCGCGCTTCCAGCGTGGAAATTTTCCCAATTCGCATGTATGAGCGGCCGCGTTCCCGCGGGAGCGCTCGGTCAACGCGCTGTCGGGACATCCCCCGCGGGATACACCCCTGATAAATCCGTCCAGCCGGGGTTAACCGCGTTTTTTCGTCCTTTTACGAGGCGGTGATTCGACAACGGTTATTGTCAAATTGTATGAAAAACTTAAACTTTATTTATTAAAAAAATATTAGATCTTTTGATGCGATTTTATTACAACTGTATTCCAAAGTCCTGAAAAGTTCTGAGAAAAAACAGATTAAAGCAATGATTTGTAAAGCTGTAAATAGAAATTAAGAATTAATTATTATTACAATTTTCTTACAAATTAGTATGGACCTAGTTAATTTCTACTTGAAATAATTAACTCTTTAATTATTTCAAAGTTAAGAGATATGACGATATGAGGACGATATAATTGTGTGTTAATTATTTTCTTCTTCTTCTTCTTCTTCTTCTTCTTCTTCTTCCTTTTATCCCACTTCTCTGATTGTAAATTTCCGATTCATTATAGTCACAATATCATATTAATTCTTTTAAATATATCCAGAGATCATCTGATAACTCGAAAACTATTACTCTGAAATAACTTCCCAAAATAAACCAGGCATATCTACGGCCGAGAGGTTTCGAAATTAGCGTGATGCCGTCCGAGGGACCAACTGGAAGTCATAATTCCGTCATTCTCCAATATCGTTGCCGCTACTAAGTGTCGAAATCACTCAGTGGGCGGGATAGAACGTTTTGACGATCGTCGAGGCGGCTTTTCCACGATAATCTCAGCTTCCCCGAACGTGCAGCTATACGACGGGCGAATTATCCCCGGGGATGGAACGCGAGGGAGGGAGCACGCGATAAATAAACTCTAACCCCATTCAAGTAAGTGGTTATGTTTTTAACACGCGCTTGTGGCTAACAGTTCGTCCCCATTCCTCCCCAACCACCCTACTCTATCCGTGCTCTAACGTCGTGGTTGTACAACGATCTACCGCAGAAACGCGCTTCGTCCACCATCGTCGTCTCCATAAGCCACGTTATGGCCGCCAGTGGCGTAACGCCGCGGGGCAAAATCCATTTCAGTTTTCTCGAATATACAAACATTTGTATCTAAATGTATCTAAAAAGTGAGCGTCCTGATCTTAAGATCGAATCTTAAAGACTACAAAAACTATTTTTTAATAATGACTTTTCATTGTCTTGAAATGTTTAAAAAACGATGGAGAATAAGACAGTCCTCGATCATAATCACAATGGTGGATTTTTAAAAAAATATATATAATTAATTTTTTTTTAGAAAAAAATTTCGACAAGAAGACATATGATTATACACATGTTATATAAATACGATCAAATACGATTACGCATTCGCCAAACAATATGCAATAAATCTTCTTTTCATAAAAATATACTCTTATCAGTGTTCGATGAAGTCGCTCACCGTGCAACGGCAACAACTTCAATTTACCCGCGTGCAAATACAGATATTCGTGGCGTAAAATCTTTACGGTAGGACCAATTATGTTCTCATTGCTCATTCCGTGTTAACCATCATCGACAGAGAGCCGATCCTCGCGAAGAAGCTCGCTCGACTACGCTGTTGCGGTATGCGCACACGAGCGTACGACTTTTACACGCGCAAGACGACGCGAGCGCGAGGGGTGAGCGCAACGAAGGATGGAGAGAGAGAGAGAGAGAGAGAGGGAGAGAAAGAGCGAATCGGGGTGCAGAGCGCAAGGGAGAAAGACGGCGAAGAACGGGGAGGTAGGAGGAGAGGATAGCGGAGGCTTCTCTCGTCGAGATGGGAGATGCGCCGACATAACCGATAAATAACAACGGCAACGAGCCTGTCAGACCCTTGTTAAAGCATCGTGCACACGCTCACGCGGACCAGCACGCATGCATTCACGCATTAGAATGCGTTTTAACACATTCTCGATCTCTCTCGCTTACGCCCTGCATGGTGGCGAGAGTGCCGTATAAATGTTTTTGGGGCCTCCGGGCTCCGGGGCCCCGGTACGCGCCGCGGCCGGTGAGTCCGGTGACGAATATTGCCGGGGTCTCTTCCGACTGTGAGAAAGACGTACGGTAATTAATATCGTTTCTCCACAAGGAAGAGAAAGAGAAAGAGAGAAAGACGATTATTGTTACTTTGTTACTCGAAGTTCCCAGAAACGAACGCCGCGCACAACGCATCTCGTGCACGCGTCGCATCCATCGTCGCAGATCCTGTTACGCGGAGATGCATCCGCGAATTTTACAGCGCGAGCGTATGTAGGTAATAGGTATACTCCTCCGACGGCTCCGACGAGGCGTGCATACGTGCGAGTTGCACGCGCACCATTGTCCGTCATTATGTTCGCGTGCCGCTTATGCTATACGCGCGATTAATGAATCACGCCTTTGTTGTCTAACAATGAATATGTCCGTTGTTTCAGGATCTTCGGGGCATTCAACACACGGAGCATCGAAAGAGGAGAGAAGGAGGAGACTGCGGTTAAAGGTATAGGAATTATTGCGATTATTACGGCACGCTGAAGTAGAAAACTGCACAAACGATCTTGCTTGTGGTGATGTTACTCGTCTATTTGCGGGCGATGCTCGGAAAGGCGATCGTACATAGTATTTTGTCGCGATTTTATTCGAGGAAAGAACAAATCCTGAGCTTAATTTTAATCGGTGTCAATTCTAAGAACGGAGTCTTACACAAAGAGTCCACTTAATTTTAATAACGAGCCATTCCTCGGAGGTCAAAATTTCCTCTCTTTCACTTTGACGAAAATATACCGATGATTGCACCCGGCCACGCCCACGTCTCGATGTTCGAGAACGCCGTTGAGAAAATTCGCGCGCTGCACGCGCCATCGTTTTATCCGCTCAACTTAACACGCCGCGCCGGTCGGTTACGCCGGAGTTACGAGCTCCACGTCCCCCGTCCGCGCCCCGTCGCGCCTTAAGTACACGTTTTATGAACTGTACTTTATGAATTTGTCGAAGTACCTGCTTACGATGGTTTCGTTAGCACGCCCCGAGCGGTTTCTCGACGAGGAGCGGGAGGGGTGGCTCGAGAAAGAGCGAGAGAGCGAGAACGGGGCAACTTCCAACTTCTTCGCGCGCTCGCAGCTCGCAGCATCCTCCGCACCCGAACACCCGGGCGAGGAGTGGCTTTCGTATCTCGCTCTGAGCTCGCAATATTATCTGACGGTAACACACGTAAGAAATTGACGGCGGGGATTTGTCGCGCGCCTCACCGACCGTAAGATTTATATTAATTGCACCGCGCGTTTGTATGTCGTATTTATCTTTATGCGCGTTATTACAATACATTTCGATTAAGTTCTGGTAGTAATATATGTATATAGGTCAATAACGCGGCATTATTTATATTTATGCCAAAATATATACATATTGTTTATTTACATTCTTACAGGCGCAATATTCTTTGTTATAAGCAAAAACAATTTTTATTTATCAAGTTTCTCTATCAATTATTCTTTTTCACGTATAAAATAATTGATTGATATTGTTGTACGTATTTAAATAATATTATTAAAATGGTTGCATTGTTAAGAATTCTTCCTAATGATTTCCAATATGTAATAATTAAGAGAAAAAGAAACAACAGATTTTCGTGAAAGCGACGTACGCTCTGAAGGCCAGAGAAAATGGAAAGAAAGGCGCTGGAGAACATATCGCTGATGAAATGAGATATATATTTTCGAAAAATCTGGCAAGAATCTGCTTCGAGTTAGCGACAGCACGTGCTGCCGCTTACCGTGCCGTCAAAATCGATTTTCTCTCGTTCGGAGTAAACGAAGACAAAATAGGAACACTAATTATATTCTCGCTCCTCGAATGATGAATCACTCGCTCGAATCTTATACTTGGTACCTATAGAAGCGAGTTAAGAAAAGATAATAAAGATAGTCAAGATAGTTAATTGCGCGCTTTATAAACTATTACACACGTACATTTAATCATCGCGCTAGCTCCAACGTTATGTAACAGCAAAATGGTTTTACCGCAACACAAATACGTTGATGTAGCAACTTGTAGTAATTACGTTGTCGGTTGTACAGTTGGTATAGCCGCGCGCTGCTGTCTGCCACCCGTTATATTTTCTTTCTTCATTGCCTGAGCATTATCTCCGAAAGTTGGCACCTGGCTCGGATATAAACTGCTGTATCGCTTTCACGAGGATTCAGAGACGGAGCCGCCAACCCCCGTTACAATAATATTTTCCCAACACCAAGCCGTTGTTTACAGTGTAAACGCGGTACCCGCTGGATTATCCACTCGTCCCTTGCCGCCTTTCACGTCCATTTATCGCAGGAAAATCGCCACTGTATCTCCTGAGAATTGTTGCAAATTGTTTATACACATATACAGCTATGTACAAACTGTGTGAAAAATAAAAGATCACAAGGAAGATTTGAAAAAATTCGATAATTAATAAAAAAATTCTTACAAGACTAACAGTATATGACCAGTGTTTATATAAAGTAGCTAATTTATAACCATAAGTAACTAATGGAGTACTATCTATAATTTGATTATGGAGTGAATTTTAATTCTTAGACTTTTACGTATAAGTCTGCAGAACTCTGATCTACTTTTATCATTACTAGTTATAACTGGATCAACTTTTTACTGCTCCTGCAGATAACGCTCCGCGATTAGGCTGAAATCTGAAAGCTAATTCGAGTCATGGCCGTCTCTAAATATATCTCGGCACATAAATCTTAATCGGTAATCGCGATAAATCACCAGTTGAGTTGAGATGCGCGAGCCTAATTAAAGAAACGCCACGTCCATTTTCCCTCGTTTCACGGAAATTTCCACAATTACCCGTCTCATTCGTCACCCTCTTTCGCTGACATGAAAATCACGGCGAACAGGGTGTATCGCGCAGCTCGCTACCCCGATAAAAAAAGAATCCCGTTCGTGCGTGAGCGAGGAAGACGCGAGATCAATTCCGGGCAATATGTAGAACGATTTCTCTCGGCTTCTGAAAATCCGTCGTCTAGAGGGCGAATAACTGGAAAGCGGAGAGCGAACGATGTCCTCCTCCTTTCCATCCCCCAGCCAGGTCTCGCATTCTTTATCCCAACGGCGATTTATTCTCTGTCATTTTTCCGGGGGTAAGAAGGAGTCGAGGGGTGGCGAACGGAAGTGCGGGGATGAGCGCAGAGGAGGGCTCGGGAGTATATCTTCCACTGCGAAAGAAGATTTTATTGGCCTTTTTATGGGACGAATAAACGGCCCCGTTACGCGGATTTACATACCGCTTGTTTCGTGATTCACCGATTTCCATTTGCTCGCCACCAGCCTCCTCTTTCTCCCTTTGTCTCTCTCTCTCTCTCTCTCTCTCTCTCTCTCTCTCTCTCTCTCTCTCTCTCTCTCTCTCTCTCTCTCTCTCCTTCCTTGTCTCGCACCGCTGCCCTTCCTCTTTTGGCTCGTAGCTTCCTAGCGGAGAAATAGCAGTTGCTACCTCTCAGAAGACGGATTCTCGCCTCCGTACGATCGAACGGCGAATGCTGCATCGCGTTCGTGCTTTAGGAAATATCTACATTTGTGTTACCGTTCCTTTCGCCAGCAGAGGAAAATGCCTTGTTACTTCGGGGCCATTTCATTCGATCTTTCTTTTACGAGCGACGATAAAAGATGTACATTTCTGCCTTATTGTGCGTTCTAACAATTTTTTTGTGCATTGGGTTATAAGTGTTATAACCGTTAGCAAAATTTATCGTTTCTCTAAGTTCGTACAACGTAAGTTTATCTTCAGTTATGGGCCACATATAAGAGCTATGTATTATTGCCGATATGTCCGCTGCTGTATCAAATAATTTATTAATCTCCTCATTAGCGGCGTTCATTAGTACGTTATAAACATCCGTTTAGCTTGTTCGATTTTTTTCAAGCCGACGCTGTCTTCCGCGCTGCTAATTAGATAAATCGCAATGGTTCTCATCTTCTCATCGATAAATTATGAGATAAAAACATGAAATCGAATAACAACGACCAAGGAAAAAAAAGAAAGATCGATGTCGCTTTATCATTTATCGTTGGTCGTCTGAAACTAACTGATGTAATTATGACGAAATGTTGCCGAATAATTTATTGGATTATCGCCCGTTTCGGTTCACTACGCGCGCCTCGGTCTCTCTTTAATTAATTTAAACGAATCTCGTTCAAATTATATTCGATTAACGCCTAATGACGTCGCAACGCGAAGGGAGCTTTACATCAGCCGACTGTTTTCCCTTGCTCGTTCTCATAAGATAGAAAAGATAGATACTTCTTATTTTTCTTTCCGCTTCGCAATTTTGTTGGCAAAAACACAAACAAACAGATAGTTTCGACATCGTGCAAGTATTTATAGGAATCGTGGAAATTGCATCAGCTGTTGTGGTGCTAAAGTAGCTGCGTCACGTCGGCTTTATATTGAAGTTGAATTAATGACGCTTTCGAAGATGTATACGACCAACAATAAGATAAGCTAAAGCAATCTCGTTATCCGTCTCGGTAGCAGGTTTAATTTAAAGGAACAATGTTGCAACACAACCAGGACGGAAATTTGCGTTGCGTTCTTTTCCGCTCGCGAATAGTTTCCCTCCCGCATATTGTGCGATCGCGGCTTTTCGCACGACCTTTTTCTATTACATAATGAAGCAATTTAACGTGCTGAAAAATCCACGGCGATCACATCGACGACGGACGCCGCCGTCGAGAGCGACGCGGACGGTAGATAATTGCGAAACTGCAACGACGCGCGCACAGCAATTCCGTGACGTTACAACACCCCTTACCTGTATTTAACGTCACTAAACCGAAGGAGAGAAGTAATCGCGCCCGCTCCGGTATAATTGTACGACCGGCCAATTACAACATAACGGATCCCCAGGACCGACCGCGAATGTGAAGTCCGCTATAAATCCAGTTCGGTAAAGCGCACTCGTTTTCTCGGCCATATGTGTAGTGAGTTAAGCAGCCGATTGAGCCGATTCGAAATAATCTTAAAGCCGGCTGCGCCTTATGAGCACGTTGTTCCGCTTGTAATTTGTAAGACTACCTCCATGATCCGCACGTTAAATTTTAGCGTAATTTAATTCCACTGAGAGAACCGCGGATCGTATAGGTATATTGCGGTGCATTCGAATTGAATTTTTATGAGAAAATATATATTAATTCCGACAACGATTGGCTAGATAAAGGATGTTAATTAGAATTTAGAATTTATTGCGAAAAAAATGAATTTTTATATTTTCGAAATTTATAAAGTAACTTAATTGCGATCATCATATTATGGTCGATCCCTTGGTTCTCGCGTACAATTAATTAAACGGCGTTACTTCTGGATCTGCAAGGCAGTGCAAGGAACGCACGAGCGCAATCGACGCGATTTAATCGCATCACGTAGCGGTTATCGAATTACGCGGATGCGCTCTGAGCAACGGTAACAAGGTCAATAACGTTATACATTGTACGAGCCGACACAACGCCGTGCATCACGGCACAAAGAGGCCGTCATTGGCGAGGGGTGTCACGTGTCATTTGATTTCAATTCGCAGCGCTATCATCCCCGTCGACCGACACAATAATCCCTATTAAACAAATAGTCCCGATCCGCCGCGGGGTCAGCGTGCGTGACACACGTACACACGCGTGCACGGCGCATACGCACGTAAGACGGCAACACGCCTCGTGTTTGCGGAGCGCACACACAGTGCGTATCTGTCCTGCGTAACCCTCCGCACGGGAGACGCGCGCATCCACCCCAATCGGTATCCAGAACGCAACCAGCCCTGCCATAATGCAATTTGAGTTAACTGCAGGGGGAGGCCGGAGGGGGATCGAATGAGATCGTTGCACAGCCGCCGCATCATCCTATAAACTGTAAGCACACAATACGTAATGTACTACGTGCGGCGGGACTCGATCGCTGTCCTTGCGGACGTGGGGGCGGGCTTGGTCGTGTTATTCTTGCCACCCCGTCGCTTACCCGGACTCCCGCGAGGCACGTGCGTGCGTAGACTGCGTAGGCGCGTATATGCGTGAACGATCGTTGCGATGCGGAGGCAGAACATTTTTCGACGCGACCATGGCAGGCGGCTTTTGTTCCTGGAGAGCGATCCGCGCTTTCTCGTTTCCATAAATGCATGCACCGTGAAGAAATTGCTCTTAATCGTAGTCTTCAATACCTTTGTTTTACTTACAAGCGTTTTGACACAGCACAAAACTTTCTTCTAGAAGAGCAATATACATAAATAGAATTACACGCGTTAGCGCACGCGCATATTTCTTACAAACAATTTCCGCGCCGCGAAGGTCTATAACGATCATCCGAGACGATCGTACGTCATTAGGCAGATACGATCATTGCGCGAAATTACGGCGAAGGAAGAGGGGAGAGGCAGTTTTGCCACTTCGGGCATCGCGTCTCGCGATCAACAACATTCGATTAGTCACGTAAAAACGCACTTAGTCGTACATACGTCACGCAAACGAAGCGGTGAGCCGATACTTAGTAACGATTAGGGGCAATCCGGTGATCATAAACGTGGATCATAAAGAGTTGCAGTTCAAGGTTAATCGTCAGCATCTGAGCACCTATCCGCGGCACACATCCGCGGAAAGAGTGTCGTAATTGCGTAATTGCGCCGTCCCGGCAATTACATATTACGATTTCTCGCGTACCTTGTCGTAGCGCGGCACAGATGCTCGTTAAGAGCTCGTAACTCTAATCGATTGCTCCTTCAACTGACAACTCGATCGTCACTCGCCTTTCAGTTTCTCTGTCCTTATTTCCTTGCCGACCGCGAAAAGGAGACGCGGCTGCTGCAACACCTTCGGCGACGCCATCAAATCAAATGATTCCCGGTCAACACGATCGGATCGTTCGCCACGCGACGTTAAAGTAAATTGCAGAATCACGAATACTTATATCACGAATGCAAAATCTTTATGAACGTCGGCCTAGATCAATACTTGTATCTGTATCTATTTCTGATGTGTTTCTCGTCTACATTTTTCGCTTTAATAAATAATCTTCTTCCGGGTGAAATAAGCGAGTAAGAACCGACGATCTGTAAAACGCCCCGAGATTTCCGCTTTTTTTTTTTTTATTGCTCTTAATCTGTATTTAATTCCTGTAGATATTATTCCGCAGTCCGCACGCATCTTTCGCGCGCTCGTCCCCGCGGGCAACAATAAATATCTCGGTCGACGTGCACTCGCGATTA
The DNA here is from genome assembly GCA_030770355.1 of Harpagoxenus sublaevis. Classification (NCBI taxonomy): domain Eukaryota; kingdom Metazoa; phylum Arthropoda; class Insecta; order Hymenoptera; family Formicidae; genus Harpagoxenus; species Harpagoxenus sublaevis. Next base: position 248,736 of record JASTWR010000232.1, read on the forward strand.
TTGCTTATTGCATAGGTTCGCGCGCGCGCGCGTGCACGTAAATAGTCGCTCTTATAAGCTACAATTACGTGCGGTCTGTGCTCTAAAAAGCTCTTTATCGAGGCGCATACGCGGCGCGCGCGCACAATGCGCGATAAATCTCTCAACAACCGCGCGTCAATATTATCTATAATATAATTACATATATCATCGACGGGCACACGTAGCCGTGCCATTGCGGCTTCGAATCACGTGCGAATCTTATACACACGCATTGTTCGTGTTCGCTCGTAACGAATTATGCAGCTGCGATAACAAACGTCTTCTTAAAACTGGAACGGGAGACAAGAAATTTTAATTGCGAGACTGAACCTTTAGAAACTATAAAAAATATAATCAACAAGGAAATATGGTATTTATTAAACATAATATTTTAATTACGCAATGAAGATGATTGGCGAAATGTGTATGAATTATCGTTTTTAATATACTTATGACAATAACACAAATTCTCTGTTATATCCTACACTGAGAAAAAATATTTGGACCAAAAAAAATATTCATTGGGTGGCTCCTAACAGCTTATTTACTTAATATAATACAATATTTTTTTAGAACTAGATAAAATATCTTAGAATTATATATTTTATCTGTAATTCTAAATAAATATGTGTTATATTAAGTAAATAAGCTGTTAGGAGCCACCTAACGAATATTTTTTTTGATTAAATATTTATTTTCTCAGTGTAGTCTTTTGAGTTAATTCCTTCCTTCCTTGCGTCCATAGCGTTTGTCAGCGCGTAGTGAGCCTCTCTCATGTTCCTGTAGCGCGCACGCTGATCATGATACTACAGGCATATGCAGGGACCTACTGTTTTACGCCGATTCCGAACGGCTAAATCGAGAGGCTTTTTCTTGGCAAGAATACTCTCTCAGTGGTTTGCCATTGCCTTCTGAGAGGGAGCACGAGCGAAAATTTCTAGGTCCTACCGGGAATCGAACCCGAGACCTCTAGCATAGCAAAGCCACGCTCGACTCCTCCTTGAGTTAATTATCTTTGCTATTTACTATTTAATCTGGGTTTGAATAAATGTTTTGTTTACTCTCCTCTCTCTAGCTCTCATACGATTTTTTCGAATACAGAGGCTGTACAAAATCATCGTTTTCGTTACTTCCCGGACGTATTATCTCAAACTCGCATCCTCCACCGCTTTCGTATCACCTCCGGCAATAATAAATATCTCGCCCGAGACGCGAGACACACGATTATTGCTTATTGCTCATGCGCATACGTGCGCGCGCGTGTACGCGTATAAATAATATGCGCTTGTAGGCTGCGCCGGGATGCCACGACTCACCCTCTCTCTCTCTCTCTCTCTCTCTTCCTTTTTCTCTTTCTTTCTTACCTTTCATCGCGTTCTACAATGTGCAAACTACCTCACTTGCCCGATATTGATCCGAAAAATTGAGAACGCCGTACGGTTTTTATTCTTTTAATTAATGTTCACGGCCGTGGCGGCGCATCGATTTAATAGGAACTCTAGCATCTCGGCCGCGAAACTTTTATGTTCTGGTATAAATACTATAAATCGCTCCCCGGGGCACTATGCAACGCCTGATGCTCACCTCCGTTCCGCTCCTCTTAATACGCGATTTTGCGTCTAATATCGATTAGCGAACAGAAAGATCGTAGCGCGGCTATCTATCGCGCTGGTGCGCGCTCTAACGTGCGTGCTTAATCCTTTAATCGGTACATTAAATCACGATTTCCCGTATCAAGTATCAATATTCTTGAGAAAAATTATGAGCTAATAACATAGTGATATGATGAATGATGGCATACTTGGAAACATGGTGAAACGATAACGCATTCAATTTCTTGAAATAGAAATAAATACAATGACAAAGTCAAAGTAATATAACGCATAAGCAATGTTAAAAATAAACTGTTACAATTATTAACAACTCATGAGTCTGCAACAACAGAATTATAATAGATTAAAGAAAAGATTATATGTATATAGAAAAATATCGTTTTACAGCCAAGAAAAGCAATTACTCATTTTATTTTATTTGGTTTGAGTAATAGTTTTCTTCAACAAAGAATATTTTCTTAATATTAGTTTTAAGATATACTCATCACAAGTATTAGAAAAGCTTATACTCATGTGCTTAAAAGAAGAATTTATTCTTCTTTCAAGTATGTTCTGAAACTTATTTATCTAAGAAAAGCAACATAAGCTTGATTTGAATATTTAGGTAAGAATATGAAATACTTGAAATCAATGAATCACTTCTGTCAAAACTAGATACTGCAGTACTAAGAATATAATCAGAGATGTGGCCTAGTAATAAAGTGTCAAACTCATAACCACAAGGAACCAGGTTCGAGTCCACCTGATGACAGGAATTTTAATATTCTAAACTGTACCCCTCCGCGCCGCGCACGAAAACCTCCTAACCTAGAAAATTATCGTTCTACAGCCAAGAAAAGCAATTACTCATTTTATTTTATTTGGTTTGAGTAATTTAATATTCTTGTTTCAAGTACTAAACTTGCTAAGATCTAGAATATATTTTGAGTAAATATGATACTTATGACGACTTTATGGTAGATTTGCGGATATATGAACTTATCAATACTTGAAGCAAGTAATATTAGCTTGAGGGTAGTATATATTTTTCTGTGTGTACAATTTTTTTTTGTTTAATAAATTCTGCTGATAAATCAATATTCATTTTAGAGAAATTTCGAACACAACCGACACTTATCACGGTCTTGCTCGATTCGTTTTGCCGACCTGGAAATTCTTACGCTGCCGCGTTGTGCAAACAAACCATCTCGGAACGCGTCAGCGAAGCGCGCTCGGTCTCGGAGAAAGGAAAGAAAGAGAACTTGCGCAAAGCAGAGAGACGCAAAGAAGGGCGGGCGGAAGAAGGGAGGAAAAAGATGCGTGGCAAGAGGGTACAAACGAGAGAAGAAACGCGCACACGTGCGCGACCGACTCGACTTTCCGGCCAATTTGAGTCGATAAAACCGAAGGCTGCTGCCGGCCTTTGCTCTTCGACTCGTTCGCTACTATGACCGGGGGCTCACCTCGCCTTCTCCCCTCAATAGGCCTCGCCGTACTCGGCGGGAGCAGCGGCAGCAAACCGGCAATTTTCACCTTGCATCGGCAGCCTCGTCATATAGCGGGCCGCAACCATCATCCCCCTTCCCTCTCTCGCCGTCACGGTAGAAACGATCCTGAGATAACCCGCGCGTGATTGCTCGGCCGCGCAACTACTGTTTGTTTAGCGCGCCAATCCGCCCAGCGAAACTACCGAGGATTTTCGCAATTTCCTCCGCGCTGGCGCGCGTAGCGGCTCAGTGGTGCACGAAAAATGCGCTCCTGACTGCACTCATCTTCGTATCTTTCTCTTCGTCTTCTCGGGCTATCTCAGCGCTCCTCGTTTAGCTGCGAAGAACGGTGTCGAGACTTGACAGGCACATAGGAATAGAGCGCAATAAAGTGAAGAAAAGAATACCTAATGAATGCCGAGCAAAAGTTGGAAAAAAGTATCGTTAAAGTTAATAGATATATATATATTTTGTATTTTATTTTAATTTTATTTAGAGAATACACCTGAGATTGTTACATCTTATCAAAATTGTTATTTACAACATTGATATACTTCTTTTTATGATATTTGCTTAAATATGCCAGGTTTATTTTAAAATATCTAGGAAAATGCTAAAAGCGATAAAAATTTTTAAATTAATGCGTGAAGACGATCAGTTACATAGCCGATGTTGCGCCTTCTCCGCGACATCGTTTCTTCTTCTAGCCGAAAGAGGCAACCTCTGTATAGTTGCCAAGATCGTGAAGAACGAGCATCGAGATTGCGGCTGCAATTCAGCACGGTTTTACTGCTCGTTCTTCCAGCAACTCGAATACGCCAAAGTCAAAGAAGCGGCATTAATGGTTTCCGGTAGTCAAGAGAAGCGCAAGTTAGGATGGGCGAGTTTTCACCACGTGTCTGACAAGGAAATTTGAACGCAGCCAAATAGCCACGATTCTGCGATGAGAAGCACCGGTACCGAGCGCTCCCGCGATCTACGGGCGAACCTACGCAGCAACGCAAGCAATATATAGCGGTGTGCTACGCGAGTTCGCGGAAGGAGAAGAGAATGCCAATGGGGATGCCTGATCGATTGCAACCCTTTATCTTCTTTAGGAATTTGTTTGAGATATCGCTCAGGAAAAATTAGAGACTCATGTATAAACGTGTATTTTGGGCGAGATATGACTCACCTCGCCTTTCATGGATGTTAGTTAATTATTCGACCTTGTCGACTTCTAAGAACAGGGGACCCGGTCTGGAAAGTGAGACCTGTGGTTCCCGAAGGTGCAAGACCACACCGGCGCACTCATCGGCCAGTTACGCGAACCCTGATGACCTTACGGGATCGCGTCCCGGCCGACATATGTGTATGGTGAGCACTGCGTAGTCGTGTTTATAACGAGGTTCGCTCTGTCCCCCTTTCTCTCTTTCTTGCTAACACCCCCTTCTTTCTCTCTCTTTCTCTTTCTCGGCGAAGAGCCAGCCACCTGGCCGGGCCACGGAATTAATCGACTGTGCTCTACAAATTGATTTCGAGCAAAAAGTAAGCACTCTCGCTCGCCAGCCAAGAAGGGGGTGAGCGAGGCCCGTCCCCGGCCCGACGCACAGGCCGCGTCTTTAAAAAGCTCCTCGACGCTTTAAGCGACCGGAATGGAGCGGCTACTCGGCTACCGGATGCGTAACCACCTCCCCCGGCGCGCGAGAGACCAGCTCGCCTCCATTCATGCGACGAACGGCCGTAAGCCGTAATTCTGCCCGTTGTCGATCGCCGGGACACGCTCCCTCGTCACGCTTCTCCTTCTTGCGGCTCGATTCACTCACGGAACGAGATTTCAGATTGGCACGACCGGCGCGGGCGCAATTATATGGAAATTATATTCGTTTTTATTATCGGACGCTCGATATTGTGCGCCGCCGCGTGATTGACAGACTGTTTGAATATACGGCGGCTCGTAGGCGCTCATCTTCCCTTTTATCAGTGTTTTTTGTTAGAGGAATCGTTATTCCATAATACCGAGTATTTTAACGTAGGTAAGCGCCTCGTTAACTGCAGGCTTTATTATAACCAATCGATGGTCGATAGAGATTTATATATCTGGTATGAATAATGGTAATTTATTAATTAATTTATTTTTTAAAATTGATCGTTGATTTTTTATTCTAATTTTAGATGAAGAGTAACGTAGTAAAATATGTAATAAAATATATAGAATAAAATCTATCGGAAAGCTTGATTTCTTTAAAAACTGTTTTTTATATTTTCTCCGAACACGTCAGATTTTTATTTTCTTTTATCTTTCGCGATTTCGCAATTATTCACATCCATTATACTATAGACATCTGTCTTTCAGATATCGATGTAAAGTGAAAAGTAAAACTTCTCTCATCGAAACACACACAGGCAACACTGTTAGGACACAATGAGTTCTCCTTCTCTCACTTTTTTTCGTGCCAGTCTTTCTTCTCTCTTTCTCGGTCTCGCTTTCGCGTTACTTTACCGTGATTTATTAGCTTTACGCCCGCCGAGGAATTGGACAGAATTATAATTGGTTCGAGTAATTTATTAATGAATTTACGACGCTCGCACCGCACCGCGCCGTTTCGAGTCACGTCCGATCATTGGACGCGGATGCAATTGATCCTAAATCACATTCAGTCTGATGCAACTTTCTTTTACACGCTTCTTTCGATTGCAACATCTACCCTGAACGTAACCTAAAAGCGACATGGTCGTAATACATAATGAAATATATAGAAGAACATACGGTAAATCGAAATCTGTGTAATAAATCTCCTCTTTTCGGTCGTAATGATAATTATTTACTATATAGCAAGTTTGCTTTCGAATCTACTTGTACAAATAATTTGATTATGTACTTAACCCTCCATTGCCCTTGTGTTATAGGCGAACGCTAATATCACATCTTATTTCTTTAATTGCATAGATATGGCATAAAAGTTGATTTTGAAACTTTTTGACTTTTCATTAAAATTAGAATAAAGCGCCATAACGGTCCAAGCTTGGATTTTATAAGTAGTCTAATATTATTTCTTGTGTGAATACGCACATATTATTTATTTCTTTACTTTAAAAAACTGCGTGCCGACTAGATTTGTCAGACTATAATAACACAGCTCCTGTTGGAGTAGTGAAAATCCCCTCCCTCCCTCTAGTTAAATCAATTCGATTCAACTTTTAATGCTAAAGAATTTATTGCGAAAAATATTACCTTAGCCAGTAAAAATAACGTCTTGGCCGAGAAAAAAAGACGCTTATTATTAACGGATTATTGCGATAAATATTACCACGCATGCCTCAATGGTCGAATTGGTACGACGTCTGCACGAATTGCGGGAGGTTCCAGGTTCGAATTCCCTGGATGAGGTAATAATTTTCGCAATAAATTCTTTAGCATTGAAAGTTGAATCAAATTGATTTAACTAGAGGGAGGGAAGGGATTTTCGCTACTCCAACAGGAACTATGTTTTAAGTCTGAAAAATCTAGTGCAATTTTCTAAAGTTGGAAATGAATAATATGTGTATTCACACAAGAAATAGTATTAGGCTGCTAAGATCCAAGCTTGGACCGTTAAGGCGCTTCTAATTTTAGTTTGATATGCACGGTCGAATCGCTCTTTAATATTGTTTTTGACTTTTTATTTTAGATTATATTTGACAACCTTTTTATAGATTATATTTGTATGGTGCGTTGCTTTTCCAAAATTTCGTTAGTACAATTTTAAGATTAGCGGGAGGTTACAGGTTCAAACCCTGGCTGGGGTAATAATTTTCGCAATAAATTATTTGAATTTCTTCATAGTGATTCTTACTTATTAAATCGATTACCGATTTTAAAGTGTGTGGATGTACTGTTCCGGCAAAGGTAGGGCTGTGTTGTAAGACTGAAAATTTATTCGGCGCACAGTTTATTTGAGTTGGAATAACTAAAAATTCACACAGAAATATTATTATCGACACAAACATCCTCCTGTCACGGCTCGAAGCCCTTCCCTAATTTGATTTTCGAACGAGCTTTCTTGTATTATTCTTGTTTTAGATTAGACTTTGGAAGTGCTCACGTGTGATTATCTGATTTGCTCATGACAAGAGCAAATATGTATTTACAGTCGATGTGATTCGCGCTGTTGCTATAAATATAAGTTTTACTGTTTTAGATCGATGTACCGGTCGATGTCTCATCCTCTCGTTCTTACAAGTGTTGGGGCCATTATTTTCAACGTCTGTTAACCTCGAACACCAATAACTGTTAACTTTTCAGAATATAGCAAACTTCCATTGACTGTTCTGACAAAAGTTAACAATCGGTTAGAATTTAACACGTTGAAAATAATGGCCCTTGATTTGAGAAAACAATGTGGCAATGCCACACTAGTAAAATGACAAATATACAGGCGCAGTACGACGTTAACACGAAAGCATCACTGATGTTTGTTTGCTGAACGAGGACAATGGAGGGTTAATGACGTTCTTTTTAACGCGCTTAAAATATAACCACTATATTTTAATGTGTTTTGACATGTATTTGTTATAACTTTAGTTATAATCCGTGAAAATATCTTCTATCAATCACATTTTAGCGTACCTGTTTTCTAAAAACATTTCGAACTTTTAAAACATTCTCGGATATTCTCTTCACAGTTATGTTGTCCGCTACATTGTTCTTTATTGTGCTCCCAGCTCGTCCTAATTTCCTACAGATGAAAAGAAAGTTCATGAAAATATCTAGTGCCTAATCAAATAAATTTCCTTTTGAAAGCTTACTTAAAACTTATTACCTCGTTTGAGTATATAATAAGATCGAGCGTAACAGCCTCTCGAGTCTTCAGCCTCGAGAGTCTCGCTACTATCTTCATTCTTAAAAAAAAGAAAAAGAGAGGAAAGAAGCAGAAAAATACTCCAGCGTGATGGCGACAAAGTGTGATGAGGCATCATCCCTCACGGTCCTTTTACGGTCTCGCCCTTTCTCGCCGGGCGTTTCCCTGGCTCGTAGTACCATAAAACGCTTGACGAATGCGAGCGGGTATCTCGTTTCCCTACCTTTTTCCCCTCTCCCTCTGATCTTCGTCGGCGTTATCGCCCTCTCCTCCCCTTACCGCAATCTGGCTTTTTTTCGCCGGTTTCCACGACACGCAAGTCGCAACCCCGCAGCCCCGCAACGCCCATTCGTCGCCCACGAGAGGAGTCAGGCGAAGAGAGAGAGCAGAGCGGACGGCGAGCGAGCTGTTACATTTGTAACGTTTTCGCTTTTACGATTTTCCAGCTGGTTTGCATTTTAGAGCCGCTCTTACTCGCCTCCACTTTGGTGCCCTCGATTTTTTTCTCCTTCTTCCCGCCTCCCTCTTCGCTATGCTCGAACCCCCACTGGTGAATGCTGCACTTTACGTCTTTCCCGCCTCCTGGACCATCACCCTCGCGGCGCAATAGTTTTATCCCGTGTTTCCATACGCGTAGCTTCTCCCAAAACCACTCGAGCGAGGCCCACAAAGGATTTCATTTTCTCAAATAATCCCGAAAACGCGATAGAAGGATCGTAAAACGGACAGGCAATCTCGCGTTTACGAGTTTTCGGCCGCGTTGACGCGCAGTCGTTGATTCTTATCGTCATCCCCTCTTCTTCGATGGAAAAAAATTTTCCTGAATATAAAGGAGTTCGTTGAATCAATTGCATTATATCGCTGATCTCCGATTTATAAAAAAAAAGGAATTATTGATATCTCGACTCATATTTATCGTTACATGAATCTCGCATCAAAATGCGTATCAGTAAGATATTCAGAGTAAAGTTTTATATCTTGAAACACAGACGATTCAATAGTCACGTTTTAATTAGAGATCAACTGAGAGTGTACTTAACTGTGAAAATTTATTACGTGAAATCTAACTCCATAGTATATTATAATACTGTTCAAAATATTATACAATGATTGCGGAATACTCGGCAATATTGTATATAGGTGATGAGATAGTTACTGACAATTATGAATTTTACAATTAAACGTCTTTGTTTCAAGTGATATAAAGTCATGTTATCAAAACAGGAAGAATAGGCTATAAAATTAGAATAAAACTAGCATATTTATTATAAAGAATATAATTATCAGCGTATTTTACTATTGAATAAATTAGAAATATGTTATTTAACAGTGAAATATATTTTCTATCTATTTTTTATTTGTGATTTATTGTGAAATGCTTTTGTACACTTTCTGTAATAGTGTAATGTATCGAAGTCGATAAGATTACATTGAGTAATAATATAATCTAACATTTATTACTCTTTTGTGTTTATATACATTTTATATAAGGAACAGATAAACAATAAATCTTGATTATTATTACAACTCCCCAGAGAGATTTGAGATATTTTCACATTTTGTAAAATATCATCAATTTATAACTTAACTAATGAAAGATGTGTGTGTTAATGATATCGGACTCCTTTTCGCTCTGATTGTGAGCCAATATTCCTGGACTAGTCAATCAATTCGTACTCGATAAGACAGAAAAGTTAAAGATTAGAGATGTAAAAAATAGGGTAGCTTTCCAGAAATATCTGGATCATGGAATAAACTAGCCTCTTCATGAATTACTCTTTCTATCTTTTTGGCAACGGCTTCACGCGATCGTACTCCAATTTAAATCTTAAAGTGAAAGCTCGTATCTGGCTAAATCTCTTTTATATTTCTAGTTTGCTCTTGCACTTATTATCTCCTTACTCTTTCTCCTTCTCTTACCTTTTAGTCATCTATTCTTATCAATCTCTCATTTACTTTTTTGGCCTTCGTTAAACACTCATTACATAGCTTATATAATATTCAGTTTTCGAAACATATAAAAAGAGTAAATAAGGCAAATATCAAATTGTATTTTAAAAAATATACGCAAAATTAAAAATAAAATAATAAAATAAAATAAATAATTTTTTCTTAATGTGTTAGATAATTTACTTTTACTTCAAATAAATTTGTGCACAAAGAATTTTCAGACTTCGAAGATGTAATTGATAAAATCACAATAAATTTTAAACGTATAAATCCACCAATTATTACTAACGAACAATTAATATATTGTATTCCATATTGATGATGTGATCAGTAATATTCTATTGATCCACTTGTAGTCAATAAGTGAGCATTCGAGACACAATTTCGTTATGTATACTGTTAAGTAGCGTGTAGTAAGATTTTTGTGGGCAGACAATCTACTGCTAAGAAAACTAATTGAAATTGAATTGAAAGAGATGGGGTATTATGGTATAAAAATAATTGTACAAAGAAAAGCGTATAAACATTTAGCAAACTATATAAATAGGTGAGAATGTTTAAAAATGGAAGAACAAATTTGACCAACAAAAAATGATTAGTATCTACACACAGCGAGGGGTGTTTTTATGTTCACTCATTGATCATAGACAAAATACTGCAGGTAGCTGGACGTCACCGCAGATAGAGACATCTACAGGGTGTTTCCTAAGTAAGTACAAAAAATTAAAGGAAATATTCCGTGGCTTATTTTAGGAAGAGATTGCTTTGTTTTCAAAATAGAGGATGTCAAAGTTGTAAGAAAAAATATTAAAATCTCGAAAACGTTTAGATATTTTTTTCAAATTTGATATCCGTGCATGTGGTATTAAGAACCATTTTCCAGTACCGATAAAATATAGGCTGATGATACACACGATATTTACAATTTTTAATTTCAATTTTTTACCTTAACTTGAAAGCGGTTCATCGTTTCAAAAAAACTAAATATATATAAGAGGCAGTTTTTGTAGTTTTAGTTCGAAATTTAAAAAAAATTATTAAACGAAAAAAAACAGTGGCGTACCAGTTTCTCATTAAAAAACTTACAAATGATAAACTTACGAATGACCCATACGCACGCCCCTGGTAAATCTAAAAATGTTTTATCGGTACTGAAAAATAATTAATACCACGTACCTATATATATATATATATATATATATATAGGCGTATACCAATTTTGAATAAAATATCTCTAAATGTTTTCCAGATTTTCGAAATTTTCATATTTTTTTCACACAACTTTGACAATCTGTATTTTGAAAACAAAGTTAGGGCATATGTTTATAGAATCTCTTTTTCCTAAAATAAGCTACGAAATATTCCCTTCAATTTTTTGTACTTAGAAAACACCCTGTGTATTTATCCTTATATATTTTGTATTTTATTTATGCTTAAGATAAGATGATGAATTCTGATCAATTGACAGAATATTTTGGAATATTATTATCATAATTGATGAGAAAAAGATAATAATTTTGTTATATAGCATGTTAATTTAATAAGATAGCAATACGTCCTTGTTGAAAATTAATCTTTTCCAAACTCGTTATGACATGTCAGCGACTAATTATTTATTAATGTTGTTTAAAATTATGATTCCGTTCAATTTAGACAATATTTCGAGAGGAAATGTTGTCCCTTTAATTGTAATTTGTAATAGATATGTTTTTCAATCTGTAAATACGTATATTACTGTTAATACGTATATTACTAATAGCAAGTTTAAATTACACGCAAATTATTTCATCTTTTCTTCTAATGACAATTTGCATATTTAATTACACTTTATTTAAAAAGAAATGTTCAATTTATTTAAAGAATAAAATTTGTTCTTGTTTTAATCTTGTTCTCGGTTTAATCTTGTTTTAATCAAAAAAACTATTTGCATTAATTTCTTATTATTTCCAGATTTCATAAAATGGAAAGTGATATTGTACGATTATAATAAATCAAGAATTATAATTTTAATAAATCAAATTAAATTGTCGCATAATAATGTTGCGACTTAATCTTATTCTCAATAAAATCACAATTTTATTGCTCTCGGAATACCGGAAAATGGAAAGAATAATAATGAAGTAATTTTCATTAAACACACACTTTTCCAATCGAAAACAAAGCTAAACTTTATTCTTCAAATAAATATAAAATTATTACTGCTAATATATATACACACTCACATATAAACATAAATATATTCTTATCATATATCCAGTTTAGTAAAGATTAAGTTCAAATAAATGCATATCACCACTTTATTAAAAATAAATACAAGAAAATTATCAGCCAGTATTATTTGTCAAAGCATATATTTGTAATAAAGAATATCACAAAAATATCATGATAAAGAACAATATTTTCATAATTTTAATATTTTAAAAATTTATTATTAGATTTCATATTTTTCACAATTTTTTACTTAAGTAATCGTTCTCTTCACAAAAATCTCTGGGAAAATGTTATAAAATTTTAAAAACTATTAAGAATCGGACATTGAACTACGAGAAACAAAACTTGGGCTGTATATCAAAACAAACTTGATCTAAATTTATCAGTTAAATCAATTAATCGCGATTGTAAATAGAAAATATTAAATTAATTTTTAAGACCTATTTGTAAAATTATATCATATCTTAATTATATCATATCTTTCAACTGAGTTATTTAGCTAAAATGTTACTATAAATATGAGCAATTAAATTTTATGTCACATTGCTGCATAATATATATCATGCTACTTTTCGTTTTCTTATGATATATTCTAATTTTGTCAAGTGTAAACTTAACAATTTACTTATTTTTTACACACGATATTGTACTTACTTTTGTCACAATAAAATTGCAATAAAATATCTAGCGAGTTCTGTAAATTACGACATGAAATCCGTAGAAACATTGAGACGATTGTTCAAGATTTTTATGAGTCGACTCTTTGGGTGTCGTCGGCACTTTGGACGTGTCATTCGGTCATTACGGGCCCATTAGTCGTATCGAGTGACGAGGCGAGTGTTTGACTCGCGTTACATTCGGCATGTAAAAAAGCCGAAAAGAACCATCGTAAAAAAACCGCCGATAGGATAACACTAGTATCGAATTTAAGATACTTTAAACGTGTGAAAAAAAAGATAAAATTGTCTTTTTGTGTAACACGCATAAGTGACTTGATTTTAAAAAATTAAGTCTTTATTAATAATTTTTTCAAGACATGTATTCTTTTTACTAACTTACTAAGAAATATTTTAATATACAAGATATTGTTTATCTTTTATTTTGTTATAAAAATTTGTTGTAACGTGAAAGAAATATGTTGACAGAGCGTGTAATCATATATTTTATGTATATTAATTATATACATTAATCATGTAAGTATATGTACCTATATTTTCCACGGCACTAATTGTTTTCACCTTTCTTGTTAATCGCATGTATGATAAGAATAATATTTTTTGTTTGATGGTTTGACAACAGAAAAATTAATGGAAATACGAGACGTACTTTAGTGTTACTGGTCGTTATGAAGAGGGTTTGTGTATTTTAGTGAAAAAAGAAGCGAAATCTGAATCCGTAGGACGTGGCACGCGGTCCTAAGTATCGACCGTCGGAAACAGGGATCTATTATCGCTAATTCTAGTAATTAACCTACTATTTATCTCGTTGTCTATTCTCAGGTTATTATGAAAATAGTACGTGCAATTTAAAGCAACATACATTCCTTAGGCTAGTTACCAAATTTTTGTAACTTATTTCCACGAGACTGTGTTTCAAGACAGACAAATTATAATCGGCGCGCAGTTTGCTAAATGGGAAGAAATATATAAATTCATACAAAATATTATTAAGCTACAAAGATTCAAGCCGACCAAAAATGCACTTCTCTCTATTTAATTGTGATAACTTATATAATATAATATAATTATTGGTATCAGTCAAATGCAATGCGCTTAATTGCGAAGTTTTAATCTGATCGTGACGCATTTTATCGAGTCTTTGAAATTAAAATTCACTGTGTATTAATTTCGATGTTCCTTCCTTTCTTAAAATCTTCTAATCGAGAAATTCAACTCGTTTAATTATTATTTCAATTTATTACAATTATTATTATTATAATCTTTAGCTCTTTTGATTTCTTGCTATCTAACATTCAGCTTCTATCATTTTTCTCACTTTTTTTAATCAGTTTGTTCTCTTTGGTCATTTTCATCGACTACCTACCTGATCGCTCGTCTTCGTCTTTTTCTCTTTCTTCTTGTCTTTTTTGTGATACCTAACTTGATATTTCAAGTTCAAGGGTAAAACAACTTCTTTCAAAGCATTTTTATGTCTAGTATATTATAGCTAATGTGTTCCATTTTTGCCTCATATTTTTTAAAAGTCAAATGGTCAGGATGGACTCGTGCTGCTTTTTATTCTTCGCATGCCAGGAAGCTGGCCATTTAGTATTCAAGGTAATGACCTCGAGGGGTTCTCTCCTATATACATAATGTAAAATGCTTTCATCCCCAACAAAAGAATGGAAGAGGGATGGTTTAAAAAAAAAAAAAAATTTGTTGTATTGTTGTATTGTTTGCACCGGTTAAAATGTGTGAAAAAAAGCGTTATTTATCTCATTTAAAAGATACAGGTTTTTCATTTGCTTCTGAAATTGTCATAATCATTTCGGTATTTAAGGACAAAAAAGGTATTAAAAGATAAATGGTTGAGTCATTCTATTGTAGTCATTCTAGGAAAATAGTGGAGAATTGTAAGGGTGACAAATTGTTATAGACAGTATTATGTAAGGACTTAGGACAGAGGACACGTGCCTAAAGGTCCATACGTTCGCGTCACACTAATATCAGAACAGAACTATCCAAAAGTTTTTAGCCTGTAACCGTAGGTAGTCGGATGGTTTTGAGTGTTTTGACATCAACTTAGAGTATAAAATTTTGGATTGTACTGTCGCGAGACATTACCTTAAATCAGTGGTCAGCATCAAATGTAACCTTCGGCCCGATTTTCATGTAAACGCCTAATACCCCTTTCTTACTTACCGTCTTAACAAGAAGCCACCGGACACGCGTAACTTAATCGTCACCATCTCCGATTGGAAGACTATTGCATTCTCCTGGAAGAATTTTTCCACTTTCCTCTGTAACACCCGTAGATGCGTATCCGGTATCCATTGTTCTGGATCCCAATATCCGTATATAAGATATCTCCGTTTAAAAGCAACAGCACCTTATACTTCTCCCAACTAGGAAGAATTTCTTCACGACTAGTGAAGCATACTTCCTCTGCTCTCTCAAAATCGTAGATTGTTCTATCAAAGATGGATCCGAACAGAATTTCCTTCGGGAGATGTATGTGTGTATGTAGCATCAGCCCTCCATTTGCCTTTGCATTTCAGACCATGCAGTAGTAGTCGTTGTCACGGCCTTAATGAACACTGAGATATAAGTATACTGGATCAGTATATGCACTGGCTCGGCTGGCGCAAGCCGAGAAAGAGGTAATTGTCAGGGTTTGCTGTCTTTGTCATACAACTTGTATGATAAAGACAACTGTAGGTGAATCTCAGTAATATGCGCATGTGTCTTGTATAACAGAGAAAGGTAGAGGCTCCAACTCATCTATCTATCTCTGGATCGTTTTCCGTCCACGAGCGTAGCATGGTAGTGCACAATCCAATATACTTATATCTCACAATCAGTGCTATAATGAAGCGGTTTGATGCCGAATAACATTTCCATTGCTGCCCATTACTGTCCATTACTATCACTTCTCGTAACGTCATATTTAAAGATATTATCGTGTGTTAATTATAATATAATATAGAAAATTTTTATTCAACGAGAAAACATCTTTTAATTAGCTATCCTTGCTCAGTTGCAACGGAGACATGAGAAATATTAATGAGAAAAAATTTAAATCCATTAATTAACAATGATTAAATCATTTGCTGAAATATAAAAATGCCATTATTTTCACCACCGTCCAATGTTCAGTTCTTATAGGTTTTAGAGTAAGTTAAGTTTTTTACGAATGTAAAATTAACAGCCTTACGTCTGAACCTCTCATAAATGTGGACGAGATGAAAATAAAAAATCGAGATACATGTGAGACGAGAGTCGGGATCGAAGCCGAGATCTACCGACTACGAGTCAACCGCATAGAGCCGTGCGTCACCATATAATAATTCAAATTACAGTAGTTTAACCACCATAAAAGAAAGATACAAAAGAAATGATTCGGTGAAAAATAAATTGCAGAACGTGTTAACACTTTTTCCTCTTACGTAAGGGCCTTTCTCGATCGCGGTCAACGCAGTTGACGAGCACATCCCACTTTGATCTTCTCCTCGTAGTAAAGGAGGTTCCGGGAATCATCAACGTCCGAGCGTGGAGACGGGCCAATCAGAGCCGCCGTTTAGCTAATGCGTGTAACGTGGCCCAGGGGATGATTCGATGGAGGTGGTATGCGGGTTAGTGCGCTCGCGTAACTCCACAGGGATGATGGCACCTTACACACACACAACACACACACACACACACACATCTCCCGCACGAGCCACCCCATTTTGCCAGTCGCATACATCCGAGAAGAGATAGTCGGGGGGGGGGGGAGGAGAGAGGCGGGTTTGGGTTTCCCTCCTCCCTACGATTTCCAATTTGCAGGGACGAGTAATCCGGTGATTTACATAACTCCATGGTAACCGTGTCAGGCTCCTTCCTGAGCTTTAGCGTGCTTTCAGAAAGGGTAAGAGGGGTAACATGCTTCGTAAGGGATCGATCGTTGACGCGATAAGATTGTTTAAGGCTCGTGTCGGTGTGCTGAAGGCGGTAGATCTTAATTAATGACATGTATCAAGAGAAGACTCATACAATGATGTATTTTCCATTAGGTGATCTTACCGCGAACGTGACTGTTTTATTATTAAACGCCAAACAATTTCTTCTTGGAAAAATAAATCAAATGTAAAAATATCTATGCGTACTTTTATTTACTTTTTATGGTAGGATATTAGTGGTAGAAATAATTAATTACCAATGGAAATTCAATAATAATGTAAATCATATGTTTTTACTATAATAGTATAATGTTATATGAAAAATAAGATTTATCTTTTTTGACGTTTAATTACTCGATTCGATGTAGTTAACAGCGCGTTGGTCGAGGTGCTGTAATTCGCGCCGAGTTTCCCGGTTTTTCGAATCGATCCGACAACGAATCAGGGCGCAGTTAGCTAATGCGGGGTTACATTGGCACAGCCCCCAAGGGGGTGGCTCGAACTCCGCCGACGTAGTTAGGGATGAAACGTGGCCTGCGGTAACGATCTGAAAAAGCGTAATCCACGGATGGAATCCTCACGGTAATATATGACATAACTTCGAGATCGAGATAAATGCGTAGAATATTAACGTAGTTCTCAAATTTATGATTGCAAAATCACCAAAATATCTTCATCGAACTTTTTTGCTTTCATTTTAGCCTGTAATAATATTTCCTCCCAATTCCTAAAATGCTTCCATCATTCCATAATACCCCTTCAATCACGTCGAATTAGTTCGCTCTCAAGCAGGCTGCGTCAATGATACCGTGGCAGTTGGGATAATTAATTATTTAAAATTCAATTAATTCCCTCATTCCCCTCACTATCGGTGGAGACGGCTTTTCTCCGTCGTGAGCGTCGCAAAAAAAGGTAGCCTCTTCCAGCCGCACTTTGTCCGCCGCTTAATGGCGGCGGTTCTTCTATTTTGCCGGATCTAATTTCCGTTTTCCGCCGTGGCTTCTGCCGCAATTAATTCGCCCGGAATCCAATTAATTCGCCGGACGGCCAATGAACTAACGTTGTTTGTCGAAGAAGACGTTCCGCGCCGCCATTCCGTGACGCGGAGGGGGTGGCGCGGGTGAGAAGGGTCGATACCGCGGGGAGAAAGATAAAATTACATTATCGCCTAAAGCGCTCTCGAGGAGGGGGGGGGAGGGGTGGTAGGCGACGGGGTGAGGGACCGTGAGGGGGCGGCAGAAAAGCGGGGTGAAAATCACGTCCCGTAATTCCCGGGCATTAAGGTAAACGTCCAACTCGCAGGGCGCAGGTTCGGTCGCCATGGCGACCACAGGGTGCTTCCCACCACCCGTCCCTTTCAATCGATAACTTATGAAACCGTCGTACATTCCTCCTCTCGACCACCCCGCTTCGCCTTGCCCGCCCTTCCCGTCGGCTGGATACGCGACTCGGCTTCCTGTCATGGCGACACTTCGAATATCTATGTAAAAAAAAAGAAGAAAAAGCATGAGGAAAACGTTTTTATACGTGCGACTATTCGCGCTGATGTCTTGTGAATGTGCAAAGTGGGTTACGGCAAGAAAGAGTCTCCTGTATTTCTATCGTAGAATATTAAAAAATATTTGCTGACTATATATTTAACCGATTAATATAATAAATTATTTTAAACTAAAAGATAATCTCTCTCGTTATATAGCTTTATCAATTTGGTCATATTCTAAGCCATCGTGCGCATTTTAGACCGAGTAATAACAGATTTAAAAATTACGGCCCTTCATTTATCTGAATGCATGATAACGAGATTAAAATCTCATGTGAAATCGCTCGACGCTTATTCTTTATCAAAATGATAAGCTTCGCGATTCGATTCGTCGCGTCGCTCTCAATAATTTTACGCATCGCATTACGACGTGCACCTCGAAATCCACATAATGTAATTCGCAATTACGGCCAGCCGGCTACGAGCGAGCGGAACTTGTTTATTCTTCATGACGTATGATCGCCGATATTAACTGCGAACGCTTTAACCGCCTGCCCACCATTTGTCGGCCGGTAATGCGTGCGATCGATTAATTAAATCCGGCCAACCGGCGGCGGTATCGCGCGTCGATTCATCCCCTAAACGGCTGGCCAATCGCAGCGAGCTTGCACCGGGGTGGTTACGGCGACCCTTCACTGATATCCTCGAGGGTGGGGGATGGTAGGAATTGTAGGATACGATTATGGTGCGCGGCAAGGCGATCACGTCAAATTGGGATCCTTCGGGAAAGGGCGGATGATCTCCTCTAGAATAACACCTCGCCGAATCTTCCACGCCGAGGAGTTATCATGCGGAAGATAGCTAGATAGGTAAGCTTCCCGTCACCTCGATTTTACTATCACCTTACTACCGAAGCCTATGTTTGATCACTTTTCGATATAGTAAACTTTTGATATGCAACTAATATTACTAGAATTAGACGTTACACATTTACTAATTATAATTACACATACAAAATTTTTATACTTTTCTGAAAAGGATTAAAATAGGATTAAAATAGCGTTTAGCTCATTTCACACATACATATCTTTTTCACCATGAAATCTTTGTATTAAGACAAACTTATCGCGCGCATCATACAACGAATTATGACGCCAATTTCTCAATTTCTTCCTGAATAATCTGCAAGATTGTAAATACAATATGATGAAGAGTAGAGAAGAAGGCAGAGAAGAGGCCGAGACGAAGATGAAGGGAAGAGTGAAAGAGCAGGGAGGGCAGGAGAAGGGCTCTCGGTCCAGCTTATATGCAGTTCGGAGAATTTTAACAAGACGGGCTCTCGTCGCCCTGGGCGAAGAATCCTCTAACAAGAAAGGGCACTTCTCCCCTCAAAAATAATGAAGTCTTCAAGCCGCATTCCCACAGGCTCCCCGAGGGTGCCGCACGTTGCGCACCTTTGTGCTACTCGAGTCACCGCGCGCGAATTCGCGATCCTCGCACTCTCTTCCGTCAAAGTGTCAACCCTCTCCGTAACAAAGCCTACGCGATAATGCTAAAATGCAAAGAGTAGAATTATTTTCTCCATAATGGTATATCGCATCTGTTATCATTTTCGCATCTGTAAAAATAAGCGACCCAGTCATTCAAAAGAAACTGTATCAATACATAGCTTGGTTTAACTAATACACGAAATTATTTATTAAATTTGAATATGTCTAACATTTGGCTTAATAAAAAATATTAAAAACATTGTTTTCCTAGACGCTTGTAATAGAGATTAATTAGAGATTAAATAATTACAGATTTAATTATAGAAAAAATAACTAGCGGAGATAGACGTATGAAAATATTATTTAATTAATAATATATCGAACGACGCAGGAAACTTATAGTGCAGATTTTAGATACAAGAATGATCAGAAAGAAAAATGGTCATTAATTAAAGAGAATATCAATAAAAACACTGTTATATACCTTCTTTCAGAGGTGACTTTATAGATTTTACGGGAGGCATATAGAACGAAAGAAGAAGACGTAGAAAAAGGAGGTAGACAAAAATGTTCTTCCACTTGATTGCGAACCGTCGTCAATTTGCGCGCCGCGCCCGCGCCGAGTCGGCTTGTCGTCCCATTCAGTGACGCGCGTTTTCGCACCATCTGTATGGATATTTCTGCTCGCTGGCCCGTGCCTGGCTAATTAAATCAGCCCAAGAATTCGTGGCGCTTATCGGGATTTCATGTAAATTCGTGAGCGGCGCGAATTCGATGTCCCGCGTGCCAATTAGTCGAGCCGGCGCGGCGGCGCGGCGTCCGAACCGCGCGATCCGCCTTGTAATTTCCTTGCTTGAAGGATACTATAAGGATGTTTATGCGACCCGATGAATTATTGGTCGTACGCACGCGAACGCACCGCTAATTTCGTCACCTTTTGAATGAACCGTGATAATCCCCACGTGTGTCGTGAACACGCATTAATTAATTATCTCCTGCAAAAATTTATACATATGCCCGAAAATGCAAGTAATACGTATTTAAGTGTACATATAATTGAAAATTATTCTCTAATCGTTACTTTTATTTCTTTAAGTTAAATTGCCATAATTTTTTCCTATAGCAGTTTATTATCTTATTATATTTGTCTATAAATTATATCATCATATTTTTGTTCTGACAACGTTTATTTCAAAGTAATAAATTATTAGAAAGATGAACAAGTTGTCAGCAGAGTCTCGAAAAACGTGCATTTCCACTTTTTTCTGCTCCGCAGCGCTCGTTAACGAGAATCCGAGTGCGTAGTTGAAAAAAAATCACGAATAAAAAGAGCTCCGGCCGGAACCTAACCGGGTGGTACGTTTAATTCGGAACGCGCGAAATAACAAACAAAAGGGAACCGCCGAAACTTAAACCAAACAGGCGGATTGGATATCGTCGCGTCGGCACCGGCTACGTGCGCGCGAAAGTGTATCGACGCAATCGAAATCGGCGCAGGGGCGAAATTGGCCGGTGAATCTCACAAAAGCGTCCCGGTTCGCCCCTGTAACTCAATTATTACGAGGTAACGGCCGTGGTTGCTCGATTTTTTTCCCAACCAGATTTTACATCAATTTAAAAAAAAAATACGATGAAAAAGTTTGCTCTGGTAGAGGAATAATAAAAAAATAGTGCTCTACGATCATGTGTTTAAATAAAATTTCATACTCGCGTAAGTGTGAAAAATTATTCAAATTAAATTCTGCAATAATCTAGTAATTTCCGATTTTCCGAAACGATTTCTTCGTAAATGTTACCTTTTAGATTTATGAGCGATGAGTATCGTATATAGATATCCGAGACCAAAGAACCTGAAAAGAAGAGAGAAAGAGAGACACATAAAGAAAGAAAAAGAGAAGAAAAGGGGCAGGCAGCAAAGGGGTGGTTCGTTATTCTTTCGCGGAACCCCGTTCTTTACATATGGCGCTTAGTACAGGCAATAACCATCGATAATCGGCCAATAGGAACGGCTACCCCTCGCGGATCGTCAGTTCCCTTGCCCCCTTCCGTAGATCTGTAGGCAGCATGACAAATAACTCTCACAATGGCCCATCGGCCACCCCCGCCCCCGCTTGCCACCCTTCTTGCAGTTCGCCAGCTCGTTCCCTTCCAACCCCCTCGTGTTATACACGACCAGATCGGTTCCGGCAATTTTACATTCACGTCACAGCTCCGCTGATTTATTATAATGTTTGCCGCTCGTTCCCCCCTTCGTTCCTCCATCATCCCCTTTCTCTGCAGTCACGCTGACGACCCTATGTTCAACCGGCGAATTGGGAAAATACTCTCCGGGGGATGAACTGTCGATAGGACGATAGCTGTTTCGAGGTCGAGGGATCGAGATCGAATTTGGATGAGATCATAGTCTATTTATGATTGCGGGCAAAGGGGGATTTAAAAATGTGATAGTTTGATGGGAAAATAGCGGGAATCGTTTGACAATTTACAATTGTCTTAACTCGAAATTTTTTCATTTTTCGCGTATATGTTCAAATATTAAAAATTGCGGCTTGAAAATTTATTTTTCGCAATAAAACTAATTTTTTGAATTGTCTACTGCTTTTTATTACGATGTGCTCTAGACGTTTTTAAGACGCAATCTCCTGAATCTTCCTGGAATTTTCCCGGAAAAACGTGGCGAAGAGAGATCTTCCGGAAGATCGATTCCTGGCAAGGTCCCTCCAGGTACTCTAAGACCGGGTCCCGATAAACAAGACAATTTCACGGGAGGACGTCCCAAGGAATCCATAAATCGTGGCGAAGCAACTCGTCCGCTATCACGTATCCGCGCTCCGCCGCGATTAGAGCCGAGATCGGACCAAACCCGCCATCTTGAAGGCGTTTTCCACCAAACGATTGAATGTCTCCCCAAGCGGACATCCCACGCCGTATCACCTTCGGACCCTTTTCTCACCGATGCAGACCTCCTCTTTTCTCCCGTCCGCGTCCTTTCCACCCCTCCCCCTCCCCCTTTCCGATTCGCCCTCGCGTGTCGCGAGAATTGAAAGCGTCGGCAATTCGGCCGATTCGAAATCGGTGACGATTCTATTTTCTTCCGCTCGACATCGCACAAGGGATAAAAATCTTTACGGCAAATCCAACTACAAAAATGGGATAGGTTATCCCCCTTATACCGGGGGTGCTCTGTAATACTCACCCCGACGATTGGCACGATCGTATAAGATTTGCGGAAAAGATTGCGGTATCAATCGCAGGGGATGAAATTATTAGGATTTCACTATATACCTATACAATTCTGTCAGCGCAAACACTGGCATTTTTTGCGAATTTAACTTTTATAAATTTAGATAAACATTTCCTTAACGCCATCCTCGTATTCGTCGTATCTCGGAAGAAGATGCAATGTGGCGAAGTTCCAGACTTCGGCAACAAAACTGTTTCCGATTTACCGAGCAACGATTCTATTTTCTGACGTCGAAGGGCGAGGGGATAAGAATCTATATATGGTGAAACTGTGTGACTCCGGAAAATGGAGTCCCCTAGCTATCTCTGCAGCATTCGCTTTCGAAGCTTGTTTGTTCCGATTCACTTTGCGACACCTGCAGCAAGTGCCCGCATCCTCTCAGCCGAACGTCTAAATTCAATTTGCGTGTTCGCCTCTAAAAACAAATTGAACAGCTTCTATCACGAAATGTCTTCCGTGTGAATAATTTTACTTATCCTTATATCATTTCATTCCTGAAAAATGTATAAATAATCTATCTATAGCATATTTATCTCAAAAAACCATAAATATCTCTCTCTTATATGTATTTTTATATATTTCACTATATATAAAAATATATAAAAATATTTTATATATTTTATATATTTTCTATTTTAATCTCTCTAGATTTTATAGTTTAAATCTTATTTTATGACACGACAATAATCGTAGATTACCATCATTAATTTACTGCGATTATCGTCTTCAGAGTTCTATTACCTTGCTCCCTTTTTCTACCTACGCTCATATTTTTCTCCTTGTCCGGGGGACTATTTCGCTGCAACCGATGCGCGATGCGACGTAACTCTGAATGTAAACGATATGGCTGTCGCCTCGTCTTTCCTCTCGTATTCTTGCACTGTAAAACTTTATCGTCGATGATTCCGTCGATAGGCAGAAAACTAGAACCGTAATTCGCGCCCCGAAAAATGTCACTGCCTCATCGCCGCGATACTTTCGACGAATTTCTTCGTAACACTATATATATTAGAATCTAGTTCACGAAAATAATAGTAATTCGGAACATTGGCATGATAAACGCGAATGACACAACGCAATACATTCTCGTGGCACAAGAACTCTCGAGCAAGAAAACTTATCAATTGGCGATTCGGGAATGGACCTATTCTTTAAAAAAATCCGTCTACCGGTGTTATAGCCGCGATTCTAGAACGTTTTTGCGCTTCAGTCCGTCGTCGGTGACTGGAGCTCTCAGACAGGCTGCATTATTTTATTAGAATGAATTATTCATGCGCGTCACTTACATGGTATGCATAAGTCGCGCTCTTTCATCAATCCCCCTACAGTTCCCGGCTGTTACTGTGCGAGAATCCCCGATTCGTCTTCTTACTCCTTCCTCGTTCTCCGAACGTGCAACGGATCGCAGAACAATCGCAACCTATTACGATATTAGAGAAATTCCACCTGTGTGTATTTTTGGCGTATTCCGTCGGATCTTATAGTTAGATACAACTCGCACGACCGAGTGATATCAATCCAAAATTGTGCGATCGTAATTCGTAAAATTGCCAAAAACTAACGACAAAAATGTTTACAACAGCTTTTCGTCCTTTTTTTATTTTATTTTTCTCAGAGTGAGCTGTGTAAGGTTTCTCGTATATTATCTACTCTTTTTATTTTTCATGACTGGAAATTTATATCATCTTGATTCAAATTTTCTTTGATATACCTCTGTGTGAAAGCAAGAGTTTTGTTATAACAAAAAATTAGAAAAGTATATCATAGTAATTTACACGTAATCATTCCAATCGCAAACAAAAACCTCTTTTTCTTTTCTTCCTCTTACCATTGCCCTCTCGCTTTCCGTCGCGAGACTCGAATCGTCTCCTTTCTTAACCCGATTCCGGGGTGGACCGATCCCACGAGGCCACGATGCGCGAGGGACCGCCGCGCCGATGCGCTGTGCCGAGAAGAACGTGTCATCCTTCAACGTCAATCCGATGCGGCGGTAGACGCAAAACGAAGCGACGAAGGATTTGAATGCGTCCCGCGAGCCGGTGCATTCCGAAAAGTCGCTGCGGGTCGTTTCCCTGGTCCCACGCGATTCCTTTTCTTGCTCGCGCCATAGTATACTATGATCGCGCCGCGCCGCGCCGCGCCGCGCCGCGCCGCGCGGCGAGATTAGGCGTGGGGTTTTTTGTCGCTACGCGTGAAACAAAATAATCACGCGGAAGAATGCGCGGCTTAGTAAGATCTCAATATTCTAAAGTCTTGTGTCCACGATGCTAGAACTGCGTCCGAGTTTCGGTTTAAGCCAATCAACTTGCAGCTCTTACAGAAAAGTAGCAGTTTCATTGGCTTAAACCGAAACTCGGACACAGTTCTAGCATCGTGGACACAAGGCTTAAGCGGGCTATATACATCTACGTTGTGGAGGCCGACGGCTCGCATCGCACGTGGATCAACTCTTTCGCTTTTTATGAATCACTATGCCGTTCGCGCGGGCGCGATTAATTTATATCTCACACGATTCGCTCGACCTCGATCACTTCGGTCACACTCAACAAGTTGCGAGTTGCGAGACGTGATACTTAATAATCACTTACTCGCCGTACTAAAAGACTATAGATACATTGTACTATAGCCTATGTATGAATTATGAAATGATCACTTAATTCAACGCATTGTAGGTACATCTAGCTAATTAAAGACAGATATGCATCTTAATTGTATAGAATATACGGTGTCATGTTTAAGATTAATGACGATTTAAAATATCTTTATCTATCGCGAGTATTCATCCAAGTGGAATTTGATGCCGATTTATCGGCAACTCGTGCCTTATCTGCGAAAACGGGAAAAGCACATTCCGGCAAAATCTCGCGACTCTCGCGAGCGGACGAGGATCAAAGCGATCTCGCGAGGAGCGACCGCGTGATTCTCTCCGCCGAAGAAGGTCGAAGACAAATGCCGTACGCGAAACGCCGGACGCTAAAGGGACGATGTAAACGGACGCTATTACCGAGATAGCGCTCTCTCTCTCTTCTTCTCTCTTTTACGCATGGCATTCCGATGGGAATGCATCGCCTCCTCTTTCTGTCCATCTCTCCTTTCCGCCCTTTTCCGCGGCGCAATCGTTTCGTGTCCTGCAAGCACGATCGCGCCGCTCACGGAAATTCCAGCGTTTGCATATCAAGGCGCCGCCACCGTTTAGCCGGCCATTACCTTCGGACCAACATCGGCCAATCTGTTCCCGAGCCCCTTTTAATTCCATCATGGTTCTCCTAGGTGCACCGGATATTACCCGGCTATCCCTCGGAATATTTACACGTACCTACTCGCGGCGGTAACGCTTATATAATCATTCAAGGTGCTTTCGTATCTTCAAATCACGGAGTGTTTGATCTGTATATGCCAATGTTTTAATATTTATTGAATAAATATCGCGCGTGATATCATATATATCTCTGTATTTATTAAACAGAAAATTAATTAAAAACCATTGAATATGATGGATTAAAATTTATATATAAATACCAATTATCTCGATTCATACGATCACACGTATCATAGCTCTGTGGCGTACATGTATATCTCACGAGCACGAAGTACTTATTACTGCAACGGCATGATGATTAAGTTTAATTCCATTACCGTGTTATTAAGAACAATGACAACCGCGGAGATAAATAAGCGCAATACGTCATTGTAAGTGAAAGTAAACACACTGCAATTTGCCCGCGGCACTGTTCAAAAATAGAAGAAAATAACACGATAATAGTCGCTGTGAGCGTGTAGCCACTTGTACTACTCCTTTGATCGCTCGTTAACCGGGAATTACTCTAATTACAAGACCAGGAAAAAAAAAGATGTACATAATGCATACAGCTAAAGGTAACTAACGACCGACGCAAACGATTCAAAAAGCGAAAAAAACCAAGCGGGAGAAAAGAGAAGAAGTATGAAATAGCTGTAGAACAAACGTGTATCTAAATTATAAAATAATTTGCAACAAAATTTTGCTTGATATTTGTAATTTATCAAAGATCTCTCTGACCAAATTTTACAAGTGGAGAAAGTAAAATGCCTATCTCTTTTGTGTGTTAAAATTAGTTACATGTCTGTTTGAAAGCTATTCTAAAATAATATTGGTTCATTATTGACAATTATGTAATAAATTTCCTTTAGTCGTTTTTCTCTCGGTGTACAATTTAGATATTTTAGATTTTCATTCTTATGTCGGTAAGGTGAATACAGTGGATAGAAATCAACGGATAAGAGAGGCGGACAATGCGAGGATAATAATTTGCTTACGCCGCAAGGCGGCACGTATACATTTCCGCCTTTTCTGCAGTCGTCAAGCGATGGAATCCGCGGCTTTCACGCGTTTAACGTCGAAACGATCGCGATCAAACGACGATAGGCTTGTCTTGGGAAACGTGCGATCATTTGTTAACCTTATGGATGAGGAAGAATGATCGTATGCAAAGGTACGACAGAGAAATCGAGCCTTATAAGTGGCGTTGAATGAAATGAATGCAACTTGTCAGAATAATCATTCGAAAATAACATTTTTAGTATCATTTGATTATTGAATGATATGTCCAGGAATTTATATGTTATATAGAAAACAGATTTTCACTTAAATGGAATTTTAGTTTATAAATTTTTTCGCTAATTACTAAAATATGTAAATTAATTACCAAATACGAGTAATTAAATTTCTCTTGGAAATAGTCTAATCAAGTAAATAAAATAATCTCATTACACGAAGCGAATATTTTGTCATTACACGATTATATGTATATGTATTTTTTAAATTAATTAATAAGAAAGTGATCAAAACTGATCGCCTGGTACCTCGGATTCTAAAATCGCACAGACGTGTATTCAAAGACGGTTATTCGAAAGAGACCCGGCGTATCGCGCGGTTTGCTCGAATCTTCACTAACGAGCCATGGAGACACGCACCACGCGTGTTTATTGTACGCGCGATCACGCCGCGCTAGTGGAATCGACGGCGATGATGGCGACGGTTTTTACTGCAGCAGATCCGCGATTAAGACCACTCGTGTTCAATTTACTGGATTTTAGGTCGTTGCGGCCGCATATGGCACGAGCGATACCGCATGCGAGAATGCTCACGGTCCGTTTCCGATCGTTGCGCGACTAGCTAGCCGGCGTGATTTACCTCGCGCGCCAGGTATGAGAAACGAAAGCTTGTAACGACGATACTCGCGCGGTTCTCCGTAATGTCGTCTTAGCGATACATGTACGTGTATACGATTGTCAGAATATACACCGGCACAGTCGGAGAAGCGATTCTATCGTTTCCATTCATTCGGCCACGCATTCTAGAATTACTACCATCGACATCAGCTAACAATAGGAAGAATGCCATTTGTTTTGACATATCAATACGAAGAAAATATTTCAGCTATTTTAAATTATTACTCTGCTACTGTATATTTGATACAAAAGTAAACAAATTTTGCTATAAGAACAATTGTTTGATGCCACAGAGAAAATTCTGTTTTTCTGGCAAAATGGAAGAATTTTGCTGAATGAATTTATTTGTAGGAACATTTTTATTCTTTGTTGAAGTAAACAATCTATTTTGTAGCAAATGCATTTTGCTATTACAATAAAATTGTTGCTGATAAAATGTCGGTATGAGAATAAACAAGAATTTTTCATCATAACAAAGAGTTTCAAACCAAATCTGCATCAAAAAGAATATGTGCAGATTGTTATGTGTTTCTATTATTCGTACAACAGGAATTCCTTACGAGTTAAAAAGATTTCGAAAAATAAACTTTATGTAAATATATGTAAAATAGTAAATAACAAGATTTTATTTCCAAAAAATTCAATTTTTTACATTGTACGTTGCAACATGCTTTTATAATACTTGGAACAATTAATCTTCTATAAAATATCTCAGAAAAGTTGTAGAAAGTGCGTTAAAGGAGTTGTTTGTCAAGATTATTCGAATACGCTCTTCAAGTTCCCCGAGTTGGCCGCGCGAACTCGAGCAGGTTTCCGCGTGGCGGAGCGTGATGAAGCTATTTACCGAATCGCCATAAGGAGACAGGGTACTTTACTTGACCGAGTAACTCGCAGAGTCTAGCACGAGTAGCACGAAGAAGGGAGAAACAAGGGGCGCATTAGTGACGGCTGTTAGTGCCGGCACCATCGAGAATGGGCGCAAGAAACCTCATAAACTCGCGCAAAACTGCCGCGCCGGGGGATTACGTCTTTACGAGCTCGTCTCGTCTATCCGAGCGTCGATCTCTATATCGGCATTTTCTCCGGTTAACCGATATGGAGATATCAGAGCGTGTTGCAACCAACGAATCCACCGTTAATGATTATGAGCGGTCTCCCGCGAGACTGGAAAGCAACCAACGCCGTAAATTACACAGCGTTACTCAAATTCCCAGCTTATAGAGTGATTGCGAGTGCCATGCAACGGGTGCAACCATGTATGCGAGCATACGGTTTCTACCTGTTCGCGGGAACGGGATAATGATCAGTCGGAATAACGTTGATTCGAGCCGCGAGATCGAGATCGGTGTATCGCGCGAGTAATTTGGCGGTGCCGGTAGATATTTCGCGTCAGGCAATCAGCAAAGAACGAGTAATTGAGATTTCTGTTCATTGAACAAAAATCTATAATATCGTAGTTTCTTTATTTATTCTACAGTTTACTCAAAACGTCTATTTTACAAGTTTCAATGTATCTATAATTGAAAATTAATGTTTTAAATATTTTCTAAGTTTGCGATAATATCCTTATAGTCTATAAGATCCCGACTAAAATCGACCTTCACCCATCTGTTTCCCTAATAAAAGGTATTTTTTATCAAACATAATAAATAAAAAAACAAATCGCGGATGGGTTGCCTAATTAAATCAGCTCAAGGCTACCCTTAATTAAAAATATTTTAATTAATTTTTTTTTATTTCCACACTCATTTATATTCTCAAAAAATTCAGTGCAAATTGAAAGTACAAAGCATAAGCAGAAAGGAAAAATTAGGTTGCCTATCTTTTACTGCTCCCTATTACCGGGTTGCCAGGTATAAACAGGTGAGTTGGTGTTACCAATTTACACTCATTTTTATTCTTTAATTGAACTATATATTAAAATAAAAATAATTTTATTGCAAACACAGTAGTATTAGGTTGCCTAAGCAAAATCGATCAAGACTTGCGGTTGCCGCGCTTTAAAGTCCAAATATTTGAGTAAGCGAACGGGGTGCGACAGAGAAGCGCTGAACGTATAGTAGGAGAGCTGACGACACTTTTGGCCAAGTGATTTTATAAAACACGATTTTCCGTTATAATTTGCGTGGACGACTCTCCTTCGATAATCCGAACACCTGGCTGGCCGTACCTGGGGGGTTTAGGAGTACGCAGGTGAGAAAAAAAAAACAGATTTTCAAGTCATAGTATAAGTCTTAATTTTTATCGGATATTGATAATTGGTCACTCAGGAACATGCAAATAAATTGCCAGTTCGATTGTTCGGGGGAATTAGTTGCCAGGCTTAATTATAAATAATTAAAAATAATTATTTTTAAGTTATACTATAAAAGCTGGGTTCTTTTTAGTAACAAGTATAGTACTAACACATGTCACCCAAAAAAAGCCATGTAAAAATTTTGGTGGCAACATCTCTAAAAAAATTATTGAAAATGCACAAAGCCGGCGCGCGGCGGAGGGGTCCGACGATGGCTTCAATTGTTTTTAGCGTCCATGAATTTTTGAAAACGTGTATTAATAACTGTCATTATCGTATCAATTTACGAAAAGATTGATAAGCAATAAATAGTGTGTGAAAATAAAAAATGGCTTCGCTGGCGCAGCGTTGCGTTATTTGTGAAGATAGTGGTGATGGTCCAATTATCTTCTTTTCTGAAGAGACATTGTTGAAGTGTCGAATTGTTCTCAAGTCAAGAATTACACATGGGCTAAAATATCGAGATGTGGTTCTTCCTGCTATTCCAAATGAAATTGATGGTTATCATTCGAAATGTCGAAATAACTCATGGACGCTAAAAACAATTGAAGCCATCGTCGGACCCCTCCGCCGCTTTGTGCATTTTCAATAATTTTTTTAGAGATGTTGCCACCAAAATTTTTACATGCCTTTTTTTGGGTGGCATGTGTTAGTACTATACTTGTTACTAAAAAAAACCCAGCTTTTATAGTATAACTTGAAAATAATTATTTTTAATTATTTATAATTAAGCCTGGCGACTAATTCCCCCGAGCAATCGAACTGGCAATTTATTTGCATGTTTCAGAGTGACCAATTATCAATATCCGATAAAAATTAATTTATTTAGTTAATTCAAAATGATTCACATATACATTCTCCACTATACATCGAATTTTAAGACACATCTTTTCGCATAAGGCTCATTTTGGCGTTTTAATAAATCATCGCGGGTCGAGAAAAAGCAAGAGAGACGGTTTCGAATTCATCGCGCGCTTCTTTTCGCGATATCGCAAATGATCGGCATCACAAACGAACGAGTGCGAAGAGCGACGCGAAGAGAGAGGATAGGAAACGGGAAGGGTTTGCATCACGGTGCAAAAAGAATGGTCCCGCGACGGCTGATGATAACATCAGTCTCTCCTGTCTTTCCTGCGCGGCGTCGTAAGGTCTCCGGGGAAAGGAGGATTCGGATTCTCTTCTCCTCTCCACCAATCCCCCCGTGTCGCTTTCATGTAATTTGTATCGAAACATCGCGGCGCGGAGAAGCTGTCGGCTCTGGCCAAAAGACCGATTGCGATTCGACGTAGGCAGGAACGCCGTGGATGCTGAAGAAACTGTGTCCGGGGAGCCCGGCGGGACGAGGAGGCAGAAGGAAGTCCTCGGCATCCGGAGGAATCCGGAGAAAGACGGAAGGAGGAGTGTGGCCAGCGCTCCTTTTGTCCTACCGCAGAGTTTCGGGCCTGTTCGCTGCTAAACGGGTGATGTGCTCTTCGGGATCCTTATGTCATTAAAGCTGAATCGTCGAGATACGATGATCTCGAAACGATGACATTTATAAACCGCATATCGTGTATTTGATAAAGTAAAATGGCTGTTACGCGCGTAATTTACGTTATAAACGTTATTTCAGATATAGGCACGCATTGTTTGTTGTCATTGCGTTTGGACAGAACCTGATGGCTTGAATTTGAATGGATCCTGACGTGATGTCTTAGAGTAATTAAATAATGCATATTAGACTCAGTATTTTAATTTTTGCAAATTTAATTTTGAGTCTTATGAAACGCTGCTTTATGTTTAAATATTAATCTTACGAATAATCAAAACAAATTTAATTTTGTGTATTTTTTTATTTATTCGAGTCTGATCCAGCCACAAGTATTTCTAAGACACATCATTAACTTCGCATAATTTTTCTACATGCGAAACATACATTTTACGCTCGCCCGAGAGGATCAAAGAGAAGCAATCGTTCTTTTGTCTCGCGGAGGACTTTTGAGGCCCTTCGCTGGACAAACAGCGCGCGGCTCGTTCTCCCTTTCAATCTTTCGTCTTCCCCTCCAATGTAGAGACGCGTGCAGGGGGGAAGGGTAGGAGCCAGAAGGTGCAGGAGATTTTTATTTGCTCCTGAAGGGCGAGCTGGCTTTTTTGCCGGTTTCAGGCCCGCTAACAAGCGCTCTTTTGCTCCTCGCGAATTGTGATGCCGCTGACACTTTAGTGATGTTCCTGCCTCTACTGTGGGGCCCCTCTCTCGCCATCCCACCTCAGGCACAGACCATATTCGGTGCTGGACCTGATGTAAAATTCGTCGGAAGATCTACTCGCGACTATCAGGCCGCGATACTCGTTTAAAGATGAATGCGAACGTCGAAATTCCAAGCAAAGTCAAAAGATGAAATGTCCATGAGAACGAATTGCGATTTACTTTTGGAAATTTTCTTCCAATAACAGATATTTGACGAAATTTTTTAACAAAAGCATCGAATACTCAACATCGAAAATTGTAAAATTGTTTAAACTTATTGTAAAAAAGAATTCTTGTATACGTATAGATATAGAAACACGATAAAATATGGAGATCCTATCTCTTTACGCACGATATAATACGTATTAGAACAGATATTTAATTTTCCGAAATGTCTACATAATTCAACGCTCGGTACTGAGCACTTCCGGTGCCGGGAAAAACGCGGATTCCGAAAGATACGATCGTCTCTCGCTCGTCATCACTAAAGTCTTAGCAAGAGTTATTCTTTACGACACCTTTAAGATTCCACGCCAAGCTGCCCCGACAAAACACTGTGGCTGCATGAGATTGATACATTTTTAATGCGGACGGGTCGACGGGGGTCCGGCGGAGCAGGAGAAAGGGCGAATATCGCGGATTCCACGCGACGCGAGGCAAAAGATAGAAAAAAGGAAGGCCCGCTTCGAAGCCGAAACTCGGGCTCGACGCGCGAAGACGAAGCGAGCAGGCGGAAACCACCTCGATTCACATCGGATTCCTTCAAGTTACCGCTTTTTGCGGCAGCAGAAACGTAGTGAGAATCGTTGTCGGTCGTTAACGGAACAGCGTCCGAGCTAAGAAGGAACACGATCGTTGACTGGTAACGTAAAATTACTCGAGAAAACAGAGATTGTTGAAAGATTTATAATGCGCTCTCGCAGAGCACAAATTTATGCTGTATCACATATATCATATATATCTCCTGCTATAAGAGCGACGATAATGTTGTCATAAAAGTAACATAATAAAAATCAAGTATAATAAAATGTTGAATATATTATATTTGCGCACGAACGTGTGATATTTATGACCAAATGTTTAATAATATATTTTAATACCTATCACGCGCGGAAAATATATGTACCTATATTCATTAAGGAGAATCTTGAAACACACTCACGAGAGCGACGAAGGCGATCAGGAAAGGACTGACAATGAGTAAACTGAAATTCTCGGCAACAGTTTATGCAAATATCCTTTAGACTATACACTCGCAACATGCAACATACGTGATGTAATGACGGCCGCGAGAGAAAGGTGAGGAGGGCGATCGGTGGTGGGACGAGCCATAGGGGGAGCAGGGGAGCAAGAAAGAGGGCAACGAGTCAATTAAGAGGCTCTCGAGCGAGTGCGTTGGCCTAATCATCGTCGGAGGAAGAGCGGGCATCGCCTAAATTACGAGCAGCCAATTATATTGCGTTTAAAATTAATTACTAGATCGTCCGAAGATAAATCGATGCCCCGACCGTAGGCCGGTGACGAGGGGACGAGAGATTTGCTCCCCCTCTCTCGTTCCCTCGACGAAATAAAAAGGAACGTCAGCGGGACTCCGCGCCGTTTATCTTTCCGTACGTATCTACCGAATCTGCTTTGAACGGCAATTATTACCTCGTCAAATTAATCACGCGTCGACCTGACACAATGGCGTTCTAACGTCTGCATCCCGGCGCGACGATTTTGTACCGCCGATAAAGCGCTCTTCGTATATCCACCCGGTCCGTCTCGCGCCCTTATCGATAAGCCAGCATCAGGCGAGTCATGCATCGCGTGTCTCTTCTCTCTCTGCGGCTTGTGCCATCGGACGAAAGTCGCCACGTTCAACTCTTATCGTTATCACAATCTTATTGTTATTTATTAGTTCTTATTTTAACACTTAAAAAAACATTTTGCCATTATTTTATATTTGATTAAACAGTAATATTCTTCTTCACTCCAGCTGTTGATACATTCGATTCTACGTAGAAAAGCTTTTGATAATATAATAATTAAATTCTCATCGTCAGTTTTTCACTTTGCAGTCATTTAACACGATTTTTTTCTAACTTTCTGTTGAATTGTGACATAAGTCCTAATAATAAGATAGTCATAATAAATTAGTAGAAAGGATCGAGAAACAGTGGAACTTTGGAAGCAATTAATAGAAAAAAACAATAAAATATAGAGAGCATTAATGGCCAGAGCGATTAACTGCGCTATTACGGCAAGCCGTAATTGCTCTCACCGATCAGGTGCGGTCGAGAAATCGGGTTTCTTTCGATCGTCAAATCAAGGATCACGCCGCTGGTCTGGTGTGACTATGAAGGGAGCTAGTGCTATTATAAGAGTCCATTAAAACGGTTTGGTCGGGTAACAATGGTGGCCATTCGTATTCCACGGTGCGCGCTATCCTCTCCGGCTGCATGACCGCCATGTGAAACCGATCGTGAATCGGGTTTATTGCCGGTTAACAGTTACCTACTCGATCGTGCACGTGTACGTGTCCAATGAGACACTATTCCGCGCCTCGATATCGATTTCTCGCGCGACTAATCTGCTCTAGATCGACCGCGAATTGCGTCTCAGCCGTCACTAAATGTTGAAACTATGAAAATATGCGATATTTAGTACATGTATTTTGAAATTTGATTACAAATTAGTTAATAAAATTTTGCACTATAGACAGAAAGTCACAGATTTATAAAAACAGCATCACATCTCTGCTCTCATAAATTAAGAAATTAGATATAGGATACATATGGCTCATCGGCGCGAGCAAGCCTAAAATTTTACTTATTTTACATTTTGACTTCGAAAATGTTAATGTACCACTGAAAATGATTTCGACGAAGAACGAAAAACGTCTGGTTTTTATATATTCAGATATTATTGTTTTGTAAGAAAGCGAATCTTACAAAGTATCCTATATCTAATTTCTTATTATAAACTTATAAATTTAAACTATTTAATTTAGAAATTACATCAACTGACCAAAACCCATGGTCGAAATTAATAATGTCTTGACGATTGATCCGAAAATGTGCTGTGTGAATCCGACAAACCAAGTTGGCTCACAGTTTTTCAATGTTCATATCGGAAAGACGTTATATATTGCCAGTCACGGTCGATTTAAATTACTTTAATTGTTATTCTATGCTGGCGAAAGAAATTTATTATTGTTTATTATACACCGTCGACCGAAGAATCGGTCCATCTTATAGTTGTTATTGCGATAAATATCACCACAGCCCCAGTGGTCGAATTGGCACAACACCCGCACGGTATACGGGAGGTTCCAGGTTCAAACCCTGGCTGGGGTGATATCTTTTCGCAATAAAAATTTAAACTATTTAATTTAGAAATTACATCAACTGACCAAAACCCATGGTCGAAATTAATAATGTCTTGATGATTGATCCGAAAATGTGCTGTGTGAATCCGACAAACCAAGTTGGCTCACAGTTTTTCAATGTTCATATCGGAAAGACGTTATATATTGCCAGTCACGGTTGATTTAAATTACTTTAATTCTAATTTCTTAATTTATGAGAGCACAGATGTGATGCTGTTTTTATAAATCTGTGACTTTCTGTCTATAGTGCAAAATTTTATTAACTAATTTGTAATCAAATTTCAAAATACATGTACTAAATATCGCATATTTTTATAGTTTCAACATTTAGTGACGGCTGAGACGCAATTTTTGACTATGTTTAATTTATATTTTATTTATCTACAGATTTTTATATATTCAGATATATTATATTGAGTTTAATAATTTTAAGTTAAGACCTACATGCGTTTATTAATATATTAGGCTTCATGGCTCATTAACACAAATTTGAAAGGACCCCGCACTAATTATATGGGAAATTGGATCTCGGTAAAATCGGCTAATTTTTTAATATGTTGTAGCTTATGACCTACTGAACAAAAAATGTAATGGGCACAAAGCTAAATAATGGACTGTTTTTGAGCTACAGCCAGTCAAACACGAAAAATTCGGGTGTGCGCGAGTACTATATCCCTACTCTTGGCATAACCCAGGACCAACGACATGGACGTGGTAGGGGGCTGGGCCGTGTGTGTGTGTGTGTGTGTGTGTGTGCGCGCGCGCGCGCGTGTGTGTTCGCGCGAGCGCGCGACACTCGCACCTTTAAATAGTCCGGGAGCCAGTGAACATTTTTGACACTTATTTTTGTAGTCAGTGAATTTAGATAGGATTGTTTCTTTAGTGATGCTAATTAACAAATCGGAAGTCTGGCTACGATTTTCCGCTGCATCAAAAATTATTCACGTGCCAGGCTTATTTGTCATACCTGCAGATCAGCCAGACTGCTTTTTTACTGACTGTTAGGATAACACTCATTAGTAGAAAAAAATTTATTAATGCAAAAATAAGTATTTTTTTGCACTCCCTGGCTTGATGCAGCGGAAAATCGTAGCCAGACTTCCGATTTGTTAATTAGCATCACTAAAGAAACAATCCTATCTAAATTCACTGACTACAAAAATAAGTGTCAAAAATGTGCACTGGCTCCCGGACTATTTAAAGGTGCGAGTGTCGCGCGCTCGCGCAAACACACACACACGCACACACACACACACACACACACGCGCGCGCGCGCGCGCGCGCACACACACACACACACGGCCCAGCCCCCTACCACGTCCATGTCGTTGGTCCTGGGTTATGTCAAGAGTAGGGATATAGTACTCGCGCACATCCGAATTTTTCGTGTTTGACTGGCTGTAACTCAAAAACAGTCCATTATTTAGCTTTGTGCCCATTACATTTTTTGTTCAGTAGGTCATAAGCTACAATATATTAAAAAATTAGCCGATTTTACCGAGATCCAATTTCCCATATAATTAGTGC
Organism: Harpagoxenus sublaevis; assembly: GCA_030770355.1. NCBI lineage: Eukaryota > Metazoa > Arthropoda > Insecta > Hymenoptera > Formicidae > Harpagoxenus > Harpagoxenus sublaevis. Next base: position 286,259 of record JASTWR010000232.1, read on the forward strand.
GGGGTCCTCTATTCTTTGAAATAAGAACATGTTATAAAGCAAAATATAAATTTGAGATCAAAACTTAAAATTTATAAAATATTTATTTATTAACAATTTATTATGTTATATACTAATGATGCAATAGTGAAGAAATTTTTGAGTTTGACTGACATATTTTAAATTTTACGTATGTACATAATATTTTATATCTAATAGAAGTACAACTTATTAATAGGACAGTTAAAAAGTAGTCTTAGTGAAAATTAATGTTTTTAAAAATAGATACCTTATATACCTATTATTCTCTGTAGAACAAGATTTGTTTCGTTAATTGAAATCTTTTTCTACAATGGCTGCGTTCTAATATTTAGGGGCGACTGGGGGAATTACGGTTAGTAAGAATTATTTCTTATTTTCTGAAAACAAAATGTCTTTAGAACCAAAATATGGTTGACGGATTCTTAATTAATCATTCTTCGAAAGTAGAAGCATAAGAGTCAAGAAAGCTAATAAATAATTAGGGGAGAATGGGGGAATTATAGTCATCAGCCAATGCCGGTCACCTGTATTTTACATAAACCAACAGTTATATCAAACTTCTTTTGTCTCTATCCGTTTACATACATGATTATCGACTAATTTATTATGCCGTGCCTATTAAACCAACATAAATTAATAAAAATCTGGTGATTCTTATTTTACGCCCTTTTTTTTATAAGAATCTATGTACTTTTAATAAGGGTTTAGCGAAATTTTCAGTAGTTAAAATCACATCTAACCGTTATTCATGACTTTTTTGGTTCTTCAGCTTCCATTTCGCCCATATTAAAACGATGACATCATATAAATATTTATTATTCAATATAACAAATTCACTCGTTTTTTGATGTAACGGTAGTCGCTTGTACGGGAAAATTACAGTCGAGTGACTGTCACAGCGTAAACATCACGGTATATATTTATACCACAAATTTGGTAGAATTTA